>OX376373.1:26109739-26357239 GCA_947369275.1 Nemotelus nigrinus
ACATAAAAATTCAAATCGATATCTTGAAGTTATTTTTTTATGGTAGCTGTTTAAAAAGAAATTCATTTTGAGCAGTTTAACAGTGGACTAACCCTTTAAGTAAATGCATTAGTTTAGAAATAAAAAAAAATATGGTGGTTAACACAATTCTTGGCAACCAGAGTTTCTTCAATATTTACACCTCGCTTCAATAAGATTTTTTTTCGCGTGAAACATCGAAGGGTACTGTAGTCTCAGTGCTTGCCATAAGGAATCTCAATTTGCAGATGAAGCTAATGCATCACTTTTCGCCCTTCTTACGAATGAATACCGTAACTGATTCCGTTTCCAATTTTTCGGATGTCGTGTTCTACAGTCTCTTATGTAAACCCAAATCTTTAAAATAATGTTTTTTAATAAAATTTCTCTAATTATCAATAATTATTTCCAGTCTAAATAATATCTTCCATCACCATAGTTATCCACTTGCTCTATATATTCCTCGAATAATCTAAATCATGATATTTCTCTATTTATTTTCACACATTTAGTTATTCGAATTTATGGATTCCTTCACATCAGCGAACTGTACAAACAATCCCAACCAATCGCTCCCCCACCACCAGCACGCCCGAAATCGATAAATCATAAAACCTCTGGATAGGACTGACCAAAATGATGATATTTGCACATCGTCAGAATTATGTTGATTAATTTCCAATATTCGATTCTAGTATGCATTCATATTGCTGTCGCTCGCATCAAGCTTAGTTTGATCTCCCCCAGTTTTGGATGGGAGCTGCTTCATTATTGGCAATTAACCTCAGCGTTGGAGTATTGTCGCTCATAACTCCGCTGGCGCGTCATAAATCAGCGGATCCGTTCAACTGGATTGAATCAACATCACAATAAATCGCTTGGCTATCGCCTACAAGGTGAAATTAATTCACTGCGGTGGTCAATCGCAGATACGTTCTGTATCTTGTGCATGGGAACGTATAGGCGACGTGTCTGTATCTCCAGTTGGGAAGAATGAACTATATTGTGGGGAAACGATATTGGGGAAGTGTTGTGGTTTCTGCGCAGCAGCTTCTCTACTTGCACTGTTGATTTCGCGCTGTTCGCTCTCTTCCAAGCCATGCGATAGTTTCGCTGTTCCTGCTCGAATCTCATACGTTCCCAAATTGAAGCATGCGCCCAGCGTGGAGCTACAGACAGATACAGATACTTTGAGAGTCTTTGTGAACATCAGCTGCTTTAATGCTTGCAGTTGTACGCAACGTAGAGTGAGCGCTGCTCTGTATGCATGGTGTGCCCACTTTGGGCGCTCTTCGCCTTGGTTCTTTCGAAGCCGGTCTGGTCTCGTAGAGATACTATTTGTATCTACGGGCTTTCTCCATTCAGCGGTAATCCAACAGCTGTGAGCTTGGGGCAACAATCTGTCGTGAGTTGGAGCGGATATTGCAGCATGGAGCACGACGAGTTGAACGTTGTTTCCAATGGGCCAGTGGAGTCCTCTGGGCAGACACACTTGGCATAGCCGTGCGGTTCACTTGTAGTGTCTCAGACGCTCTCACTGACAAGTCTTGCAAGAGTTCGATTCGCGGTTCGAATGTTGCGATAGTGTGACGCGTCTCCGCCGCACCCGTCGCGCGGATCCCCGACACGGGCTTGTTGTTAGTGCTGCTCGTTACAAACACAATGCCGATGTGGGTGTTCAAAGGTGGTAGTTTTACCGGTACTATTAGTGTATTTACATACATATTTAACAGTTTTTATCGCCTGGCAATGTGAGAATTCGGATGCGATAAAAACGCAGATAGTTTTGTTGTTTGGCGATTCTGTGTGCATTGTTCGCTTGACCATCAATCGATTAAGTGACGTAGCTAGTGCTCGGGGCAGTTGTTTTAACGCTACAATGCAAAAGAGAGCAGCGAGTTCATCTTTCGGTTTGTGTCAAAAAAAAACTTAGTCCTTAATCTCCGGCTCGAGGGGTGAAACGCTTATGCACAATCGAAATGTCAGTCAAATGTGCGTGCTTATCTCCTAATCGAATTTACCCCTACCCCGCTATTGCGCCGTTTGTTGGCAACTTTCCTGAATGCACCTCAACTCACTCGTGCCGAGCAGGTCGTTAATCATTTCATTCGCGTAGAGTTGGGTGGACTCGGCCGTGCAGTCATTCTGACAACGCGACCTGCGAATGTGTGAACACACCCCTTGTGCCACCCCGTCCTCAGGCTTAAATTCACTCGTTCGCGTGTCCACCGGAGCACTGCATACATGCATTTCTGCATGACGGATTCTCGTTCGATGTCCGATCCACGATATTACCGCAAATCTAATCGTCGCTTGTATGCTAATTTCGTTAGATTTGTTCTATACCAATTGCGTCCATACACGGTGCTGTCATACATGGCTTGAATGACGCGATCCGTGGCTAGTCGAAGCTATCGCCGGCAGCCGCAGTAGATCGACCAGCAGTCGTTTCTTTTATCTTTTTATTTCGAGCTCTACAAAATAAAATTGTTCATCGGATTAACTTGTAGTTCCCCAAGTGCCAATCTGCTCAATGAGCGATCTCAACTCCAACTGCTTCGGTGCGTTGTCCTTCTCACGCTCTTGCGTCGTGATGAGAGGACCAGAGCACAGAAATCGCATTGATCGTTATTAGTATGTTTAGCATGCCCACCAAACCAATGTTCCCATCTTCTCTACATATGTCACGTTCGCTTCCAGTTCGCTTTTTAGTTCGCCTCTAAAATCTGCAACTGTACTGGAACAGTTTTCATAGATTATTTTGAAAAAAAAAGAGTCCGGCCTCTAAATCGAAATTTAACTCGAATCAGCAAAACGCGCCCAATGTGGGTTTTATCGTTTCTTCCTAGCGTGCTACATCGCGGTAGATGCGAAATGCTCCACCAATGCACGCGTGATCGATCATCACACGTTCGCGTTGTAGTAGCATTTTTTCTCACCGCTTGACGGCAACAAGCACGAGCATTCGGCGAGCATCGAGTATGTGACACCATAAACAAAAATGATATCAAGGTGTGATAAATCAAATCGGATTATAAAAACGTGACGCAGTCGTGACAATACGTACGATCGTAATTTCGATATTTTGCTATTTGCACGATCAATCGGCGACGATCGACGAGTGTGCAAAAACGATATATAGCAAAAAAAAAAACCACGATTGTTTCCGGACAAGAGTACGATACGCTTACTACTACAAACCATGTGTGAAATTGAAATTTTTCCTCGTTTTTGTTTTCGGTATTTTCTTCTTCTTCACGCGGCCGTCGTAGAAGAAACCAATGTTGCCGCTGCTCCGCTTTATGTAAATGACCGCGAGAATCGATTAGTGCAATTACAGTGCGGCGTCATCGACAAACGGATGGTCTTTTGCGGCAATTTTTTTTTATCGTTCTTTAGACTATCTTTCATTGATGTGCGATATAAATGTGCTAAGCGAAAGTGAAAAATAAGAAAACGAATTCGTTAAGTTATTTATCATTGGCATACGGAGTTCGAGGTCATAGTCAGTGCCCATTAAACAATTTTTGAAAACAATAAAACTGTGAAAAATAATACGCCTACCTTAGTAACAGTGACAAGTTTTTTACAAGCTGTTCGCTGATGTCTTATCATATTTCAATGTTTTGTTAATGAGCTTGTAAACAAACTGCATATTTGACGTGTATACTGTGAGCCGCAGAACATTTATGAACTTGTTTCACATTTTACGGAGCAAAGTTTGAAATAAGAAAAAGTTTGTGGGTGACTACTATGGGCGCTCTACTTTAAAACACCTGTTTCTATCAGCTGTACCGACTACTTTATTTAGTTCGTAGCACACTCATGATTGCTCGTGCTATTCTCATAAAGCCGATGGGGTTTCATAGTCTGTGCTTAATTGCTAACTCGAAAACAAATTTATTGACGAATGAAGAAACAGTTGATTTCCTCCGCAGTTAATTACATCTGGAGAAGAAAAAAGCAGCTGCGAGATTAATCATATAATCGGTCTGGATTCCGATTGATGAGAAGTCCGGGTGCCTACTTGCTCCGATGTTGAAGCCGGTGCTAATAATAGATGCGTTTTTTTTGCACTCTTGGGCAGGGTAAGTTAAGGTAAGTTAAGCTCTTTATGCTAGAGGTTTAGCTAAGTCAAGCTCTTTACGACAGAGCTTTAGGTAAGTACATTGAATACAACAACAATCGCTGCCGCATTGATTGCTGCTGTATTCAATGTACTTACCTAAAGCTATCTCATAAAGAGCTTAACTAACCTTACTTACCCTGCCGAAAAGTGCAGAAAACGCACCTAATGACGGTTTCGACTATATCATGTTAGATAAAATATCAAAATTCGCACCCATTTAAGGATTAGCATTGTTTTTAAAAATTTAGATTTTTACTCTCCCAAACAATTTTCAAAAAAAAAGTCAATGAATCATGATCATCATCGGCATTACGACGAGGGTCTGGTCTTGGCCTTCTTCAATAAGGTTTTCCACCGGTCCCGATCGCGAGTCTGTGTCATTATTAGACATCCTTAAGCTCCGACTGAGAATCCCACACAATACCTTCCTGTCAAACGTATTTTAGGCTTTGTCAGACTCCTGAATCAACGTCCAGGTTTCGCTTCCGTAGCTTAACGCAGGTCTAATGGTTGTTTGATGACCCTAAGTATACGAAATGGTCTTCGTTTGCAAGGTTATAGTTTACTATCGTAATATTTTACCTTACTGGTGTCCATTTCCTGTAATTTTCGCATCGCAGTTTATCTGCTTTCTGGTGAATGGTGCAGGTACGGCTGTTTCAGTGGCGGCTCGTGTCTTTAAGACTCGGGGAAGCAGATATATTTTTCCATATTTTTCAAGAATAAACAAGTAGAAACTTCAGCGCAGCAAATGTATCATAAATAAGTTGCATTCGATTTCCAATTGTTTTATTCAGTGACTTTTCTACTCACTATGATCACCATCAATCTCATTAATGTTTAAATGGTGCAAGATTACAAATTAAAATCCAAGACATTTCAAATTAGAACAATTTTTTTTTTAAATAAAAACTGAAATTAGTGTTCCTGGTCACGACGAATCTATAAAGTACCTTTGTCTCCTCAAATAGTCTAAGAGAAAAATATACCGCAGTAGATTTTCTAAAATGAAATTCAATTTCCAAGACAAAATGAATTAAACCTTCGGCATACAATGTGAAAATAATTCTTCACCCATACAAGGTGGGGTTAGATTTACCCCATAAGACATTGTATCTATTCTGTGCATACATATATTAATAGAGCACACTCAAATATTTCTTTTATTCTATGTATTAACAAGCTAATAATAGAACACACAAATATACCATTATTAAGCATTTGTTAAAAAAATACGCTCATACCTCTTCCATAAAATCAGCTTCATGTCTCTAAGATTTGGGTTTTATAAAACCTCACGTTGTATTAACACACTAACATTAACACTAAACTATCTTTCTTTAATCATTCCAATACTAACATACGCACTTTCAGCACAAACAAGCAAACAGACAAATCAAAAGAATTTCAATCTGCAGCAAACATTTAACTCTTGAACTCAGTAATAAATCCATTACAGAAACGAAACATACAAATAACATCCAATGCTAACCAATGCATCCATTACAGTATAGATACATACAAATAACATCCTAAATTCACTTGCCCAGAGCAAACCAGCTCCAAGCTCTATAGCGAAACAGAAACCAAGCAGAGAACGCTGCAAATCGTGCTGCATCCATTCACAAATATTTCTCGGCCATTTAGCGGCCGAATAAGCAAGGGGTTTTTTGATTTTCTCTACCCAGGAAGACGCGGTGAGCTAAGCAGCGTCCGCGCTGCTATTTGTGAACATTCATTGCAAAGTGTTTAAGACCATTAATTGTGTATTGCTTGCTGTGGGATGTATGCACACATCATGGTACGTGCATTGAGGCAAGATCGCTTTAGTGTCTGTGTGGCATATTTCAATACGCTGCAATGAACTGAGCTTTCTGGCGTACAATGGTACGAGATGCTTGAGGTTTTCATTCAAACGCAAGATATCTCGTCGCGTTGCTGTAAAGTTACTTTTAAAGCACTGTGGCTGTTAGAGCAATCTCGTGTATGAGATGAATGTTTTGTATTTTGTAAATTTGGTTATTGATGTTGAATATTTGTTTTTTGTTTTGATTTGTTGAATATTTGATTTGTTTTGTATTTTAATATGTATTGTTAAGTTAATTTTCTTGTGTAGGGAGTATTTCGCAAGGGAAGCACTGCTTCCTTTGCGTACAACGACGAACCGCCCCTGGGCTGTTTCTTCATTCATCTGGTATCATTTCTGGCTTCCAGATGCTTACACCCAAAATATGGATTACCCTCAAAACGTTGATCTCATTTTTCGTCCGGATTTCTGCAGGTATCCCACTGATACCCGGTACTATATTCGATTTCATGCGGTTCTTGGGACTTCATCTTATGTAAAAGCGTGGTTAGGCGCTACCACCATATGAGTTGGTAAATAATCGCGGGCCATAGAATGAGGGGATACTTTCGTTTAATAATTGCTGGAAGTATAACTCCCATCTCGCTTTCACTTGGTCTGAGCCGCTTATGATGCTTCTGTTATCACTCATATACAGTGCGTGGATTGAAGCCTGATTTGTTAGCCATAAAGGCTAGGCAGCTAGGCAGGAGAACATATATTTTATAAGGATATATATATTTATTACAATAAAAAAGGCATTTTTACCAGTTTTTTTTTATGACAGTTAAAAAAGAACAGATTATATAATAGAAAAAAAGTTACTTTTAATTAAAAAAAGAAGGTAAAATAATGCAGAAAAAACAAAAACCTTTTTAGCTTATAGATCTTCAGTTAAATTAAAAAAAAAACTATTTGTTGTTATAAATGTTATAATTTAAATTAAAAAAAAAACACTCAAATTAGCAGCATAATAACCCATGAAAGGTTTCAATCCTGAAACCAAGAATACTAACTTGATCACTAGACTATACTAGAATGTCAACCACAAGCCTGATCATATAACCTAATTGCCAGGTTCATAAATCCACGAACAAAATGAAAAGGGCCCTGATGCGGGACCGCGTCGGCGGCCACTGCCTATAGTCGCTTTGGACCCACAGTCGCGTCGCTGGCACTGAACGCGTTAACACATTCTCAAAGTATTATCGTTTCTTACATCTAATTATTTTATTAACTCGGTTATGCGGTGTTTGCAGGCTGCTTTCTTTCTTTTTACTCCTCGTCAAAACATTCGTTTCTATCGCACCAGTCTGTACACAGTCGTGCCATAATTTCTGTCCCTTGTTTAAATTAGCTAAATTAATATGCAACGTTAACGTAAACAAAAATTTATATTTTCATTTGTTCTCGATAGACAAAGGAACAAAAAAACACAGAAATCTATTCGAAGTAGCCTCCGTTTGTTTTTACACACGTCTTCAAACGGTCGGGCCACTTGTCGATGGCTGCACGCACGACTTCTAACGGAATTGAGACTGCTGCTTATGTCAAATTGGCCTTTAAAGCCTCAATATTGCGATGACGCTTACTGCAGGCCTTCTGCTCTAGCCAGTCCCAACAGCGATAGTCAAGGGGGTTCAAATCGGGGCTTCCAGCGGGCCAGTCCTCAGCGACTATGAAGTCGGGCAGATTGTCCGCACACTACTTCTGGGTCATCTTTGCTTTGTGAGCTGGCGCCGAGTCTTGCTGGAACGTCAAGTCTTCCCCATGAAACATGGTATCGTTGAGTGGTTTGACTACCTTCTCTAAGACATCGCTTTGGTGGTTTGCTGCCTTTGTTTTAACCCCCTGTTCACAAAAATCCAGCTAAGTGACTCCGTCGTACCAAACACCTCACCTAACCATGACTGAAGCACCCTTGGACCCTTGGAATTTTTTCAGCAGCTTCCCGAGAACTGTGGGCGTAAACCCTGTCGTTGTGCCGGTTGAATTTTTCTTCTATGCTGAACATTTTTTCATCAGTGAAGAAAATTTTCTTGTGCTACCGTTGAAGTAACGCCTTCGATCTTGTGGCTCGTATCTTCTTCAAAGCCCGTGTTAACAGTTGTTCCGTTGTTCTTCGGTAAACCCCAAGTTTTAGGTCCTCTTTGATGATGCGAGACATCGTTCTTTCTAGGATATTCATCTCCCGTGCCATGATTTTTTGCTTTCGGAGAGGGTTACGCCGAATTCTCGCAGACACGGCTTTCACAGCTACTGGTGTCCTCGTAGTGCGTGGCCTGGCATTTTTAGGTCTGTCATCAACAGTGGAGGTCTCGTTGAATCGTTGAATGCACCGTTAAACAAACTTTTGAGAAATTTTCAATGGTTTGAGCAAGTTGAAAATCTCCACCGGTGACTTGTTTCACTTGTGCAGCGCAATTACAGCGATGCGATTCTCTTTGACGCTCCATTTCATGTTGCCTCTTCGAGTAAACGATACAAACTGAGTCTAATATTGCAGTGTAGGGTCCACTCTATATTTGTCCTCTCTATAATTGATGGCAGAGAATCATAACACCTTTCCAGAATGCTATAGAATTCATTTTTCACTGCCTAATCGACATCTTCAGTGGAGGCGTGAATGTTTATGAACCAAATGTTAAACATTTTGATCGAATGCGAATCGTACAAAATCTTTCGTTAATAGACTTGAAGTCGGCTATTTGCGGCTTAATTTTGTTGTCCACGATGAAAGCCGCTCCAAATTCGTAGCTTCCTCACTTGCATGAAGCTGTCAATTGACCTGGACTCTGCTATCTCCCTCCACGGTTCGTTCCAAAGAATAGTTCACAATCCTTGTTGGGGACACGTGTAACAACAGTAAGAGACGAAGTCACCGCTTCTGCTCACTTTGTCCTCTCTATTGACAGATGATATAATTGTGCCTGAAGGACCAGCCTTAGCAAGATCTTTCTCGCTAATTGTAATTTTCGGCACTCAACGCTCAGCGGCTTTCGCTTCCTCTGCTTACAAATTGGGTATCTATACTGGCGGCAAACTCATCCCACGTCAACTTCTTGCATCAACTTCTTAAAGAGAACCCTCTTTTTTCTGCGGGTAAATGTTTTACCTTGTTGGTGATACCAACTGTCGTGTCTTCGCTCCCAGTTATCCGTGCGAGTTATTTATGCTCCGAAATGACAGCATTGACCGCACCAGCCAACCTTTCTCTCGTTTCCCCAGGTGGGCCTTGAGGTTCTGTCCAATTTCCTGGAAACTCTGCAGTTTTTGCTGTATTGATCTCCCTGACCGCCTTTGTCGGTAGCTGTCGCATTTTTCCTCAAATTCTTCCATTGCCTGCGACTGAAAGCCTTCACATTTTTCCAGAGTTCAGAACACGCAGCACTCTTTAGGAAGTGTAGAAGTTCCCGGGGCGTCTCGTTTGTATTAGCCGGATTAGTATCTTTTAGTGTTTTCGTAAAGCCTATTCGATGGAGCAGAAACTCTTAGAATGTGTAGTACCGGGTGCCAGGATCGCGCACCGAGCTTTGATTTAGCCTAGCTCTAAGTAGGTATCTGCGTCAAATCTATGGCGAAAATAAATAGTCTCAACTAATGAAAAAATTCCCATTATCAAAATTGAGTCCCACGACTTCAAATCAGTTATAGCGGGACAACTTAAGCACTTTTCAGGCATTCAATCGAAAAACAATAATAGGTGTGTTTTTTTTGCGCCGTTACAGAATAGAATAGAACTATGCCGCAAAAAAAAAATGACCTGGCACAAAACAGCAGTGCATTCGCTAAGACTGTCATAGGTTGCTATATTCACTGTGGTACCACAAAACAGCTGAAAATAAAGGGAGGAAATAACGAGTATACACTACCACAATCGATAGAAAATAGAAAAAGAACTAACAGAAAATTACCTCTTTTAACTTTCTACACGTTGTGAGTGCTTTTTCTAATTTCCTAACTACCAAAATATTCAACATAACCATGAAAAACCCAAAGCCACCTCACAGCAAAAAAGACAACTTCTCATGAGCTTTTCTTTTTTCTATCAGCACATTCTATAGTTCAGCACTTGAACTACCAATGAGGAATAGAATTTCTGTGCTAGTGAATTGTTGTTTCCAATGCGTATGCTCTGTTTTCTGCTGGATCACTGAAAGAAAAACTCTTGGTTGGTTCAACTATTTTTAATAGTATTGCAACGATTCATTCAAAATCGTTAAACGAACTACGGAAAATAGTTATTTTTATTATGTTAATATAGTTAATTTAACGATATAAAAGTAGTTGGTTCTGGTTGTACAAAAAATATCGCAACGTTCATGAAATCAACTGTTTTAATTGTTTCATAACCACGAAAATTAGTTGATAAATAGAAAAATTTTCATCAATTCACTCAAAACTTCAACGTTTCGAATTATCAACTGTTTTTATGGTACTTAAACTACTTCGCAATAGTTGATTTCAACAAACGTAAATCAGTGAGCAACGTCTTTGAAATTATTCTACGCAAAGTAGAATGGTTTCAACATTTGGATGTTTTTCATGCTCCGAATGAAATTGTTTATCAACCACGCGTCATGGTGCATAAAAGTAATCAACAATTTTCTTATGGTTGTTTTAACTATAGCCCTAGTTGATGCAAAAATAACTAAGGCAAACTGTTGATTTTTCATACTCCTCATACTCATACTCCTATTCTATCATAGAGGTTTCGTATGCTACATGGCAAAATTGTGTTCGGTTTGCTGTTCGATATAATTTATATTCATGTTATGCTGTGAAGCCTTTATATTTCCCTTCTTCTATTCACAAAATATAAGTCTTCTGTTTGCAGATCACTGTTATAAAACAGGGAGTCCCGAAAACGAATACGATTGTCCCAATGCCAGAAATTGTTTAGCAGTTTCAATTGTTTTCATAGATGCTGCAGCTTGCAGCTATGCATATGAACTCAATTTCACGTCTCACGTCCTGTTTCTATTTAAGGCTTGGATGGATTATGTTGCTATGGTTTATAGCTTATCAATGGTCCTCTAATGATACAAGCATTTAGAGAAAAATATACCAATACATCGTTACCGCCTGAACCAGTACTTTTTTGCACCACGGACGTTGTTTATCAACCACGCGTCATGGTGTATAAAAGTAATCAACTATTTTTTTATGGTTGTTTTAACCATAGCCCGTAGTTGACGCAAAAACAACTAAGGAAAATGGTTGATTATACCAAGATTTTTCTTTCAGTGATAGAGAAGCAAAAAAACACGCCTAATGTAGTGTTATCTCTGTCACAAATTAATAAGAAAACCATACAGGAGCAAATTTCGTTTGGATACCACCTTTCATAGGATTCTTTTCTGTTTTGGCTATATTTCTTTTCCCCTGTTTTATATCTTCTTTAGTACCCCAAATAATACTTCGTCAGTCTACCTGCTCGTTGACCAAATTATCGCATTCATCATAATTCAAGCATTTGAGGTCAGTGAAATATTTTTCCCACCGATTGATTGCCAATTCTAAAGATATGTTTCAAAGATAATCTATGTTGTTTCGATTTTCATTAGCACTTCTATTTTCAACCGAAATACACAAAACTAGTTTGCCCCAATAAAACTCCACTTTCTCGACTCCCAAAACCATTCAAGTAAACCGAATTAACAGAATCCCAGATCATAACTTCTGATACCACTCTCAACCTTCTCTCTGCCACACATAGCTTTAGTCACACTCAATCTTATTCTTATGCTACCAATCGCACAATTATCATCATGTCTTCATTATTTCCTTCGTTTTATTTTTTACTGGGATGGGCAGTAGTAAAATAATCGTTTCCATGCTCTTTTCATTTTCATGACTGTTAGTGCTCCCCTCACCACGCTTACGACTGTCGTTCCGCGGATTGTAATATTCCCCAAAAACACATACTAGAAGGCTAATTTCTTACTTCCGTCTCGCCTTTGATCTTCGTTTCGATTGTTTGTCTTTCGTCTTATATTAAAACGAATGAAATGGCGCTTTTTTATTAGGCTCGAAAATTTAAATATATATATTTTGGACGATCCCCTCTGCTGATCCACTCGCTAATCCACTCAATAAATTTGTCCGTCCGTCAATCTTAAAATCTCTCAGATCGTTGGTTAATTGGCCTATTTTGTATGTCTGTCGGTTTGCTCGGGAGTTTCTTTCCTCGCGAAATCTCTCATTCGCATTTTTCGTATATTAATCGCACGAAATGTAGTAGGAGTCTCGATAACTTACAGATTCGCCGCCGCCCGGCCGCGCCTATTGGATTTATCTGATGCGATTGAAATTTTCGCAGAGATCATCCACTGCACGCGGGGGATTTGTTGTTTATTGATTGAACTTTGCGATGATTTATCTGAGTTCGTCATCCGAATACGGTGGGATTATGAAGTGCGGTCGCTTTCGCTTGGCTGACTGATCCGCGCTGATGGTAAATGTCTTTGACGCAAAACAACATTTCGATATGGAGAATTCATGTTTTAGGTTGATTGCTATACTATTCCGAAAATGTCCAAGAATGCAATATAAAAATCGAAATGACGTTGACTTTGCTTGGCTTTGGGTTGAGACATCCATTCTCAGTATGGACATGTAAAATGGGGTTAGACGCGCGATCTTGGTACGATTCGAGTCGAGGTCGTCTTTATATTCGCTGCGCTATATGCACATCTTGTTTATATTTGAACGAGCAGATAATAAATGCCGATGTCTTTTAGAGTTTTCATTCGAAAGATATTTGAATCACGACTAGATTAGTTCTGTTTAAGTTAGTCTTAGGTGGCTTAGAGTGTAGATAAGACGCTAGATGTTAAACTAGTCATTCATGGGTAGTTTATATGTTTTTGTTTGTTTTGATTCTTCAGTGCGATAAGGCACAGTAATTTCTTTCTTTTCATTTAGTAAATACTGTTTCTATTTTTGTGCTGTATAGCTTTGACAGTTTTGTTTAGTAGGTGTGAGGAATAAGTGCTACGAGTAAATCATTGTTGACACGAAATGTAACCGAATCATATCCGAAGCTTCAATAGATGTATGTCATCGTCTACGAAATATGTACAAATACTTTTTGAGAAAAATTAAATATTCAGTGCAAGTAAAGTAATTCCACGACAATCCACAACAACAACATCGCGTGATGTGTCACCGACGGGAAGAACATAAATGAACTAATGGTTTTACTTCTACTCCTGATATGAATCTTATTTAGAAAGTCCACCCTTAGGCCAGGGAACATGAGCTGGAAAATCAACAGTGTACTGGCTTTGGACAATACTACCAGCTTTACTTGGATACATGCTATCAAAAGTATAATGTGGAGGCCATCCACAACACTATTGTGCTAAGGATCATAATTCTTAGCCATTTACACGGCTCCTGGTTGGAAATATAATGCTCTACCGATAGAATTCCTAAGCAAGCATCAAATCTGGAGACAACCTATAGCCATTGTGAAATAAGGACTCCATAATGAATAGCCATGTTGAAACTCTAACCAGAGGTCTGATTTCAAATGGCAAGTCAATTTTTTCCTCAGAATATAAAGGATAACCGATGTTTCTTTACTTTCGGATGGAGTCGAAACCCAATCGTAATTGTTCTAGTACAATCACAAAGAATGCACACTTTGACACTTTAACATAGTAGTGCCTAGTTGTAGGACCCAATTCTTAGATATAGGGTCATCACTCTCTTGCTTCGGCTAAGGGTTTTAGGACATAATTTCCTTTGCCTCTCTCTTTTTTGAAAAGAATAGCAAATAACCTTTCTTTCATCAGCTAGGATTAGGGAATTCTATGTCCCAAGTGTCAGTATCTTATATGGCCCCTCGAAATAGATGAAGGTTATTAAACTTTCTTAGCGGATCACCATAATGACTACCGTCCTGATATTACGGCGGGGATACCACGCATGAATTTCTGCAAATACACCAGCTAAATGTGTGTAGGGACGCTATCTCGTATATCATGGTCTTAACCATAATTGGCTACTATCAGAAGCTAAGGAGGTGCAACTCGCTACTCCCATCAGTTCATTGTTCGGTATAAACTCCTCTTTTCACTAGCTAGGGTGGCTTAGGACCTCATTATCCATCGTTTATGTATTCCTCAAACATATGAGTTATTACACATTCCCTAGTATATCCCTTTTCTATACACCAGCTATGTTGGTTTAGGAATGCCACTTTCCTAAAGAGTATTCGGCATCGACCAACTAGCCGTTCATGCAACAGCTCGGTAGGTGTATTGGTATTATCTCCTAAAATCAAAGGACCTCCTTCATCAACATTACGAGTGTGTGGTAGCTATTCTCCAGGTTCCTTAATATGCATATCCTAAAGTACAGTGGAAGTTTTCACACGTCTTTCATAAAAAAGGTTTCACCCTTGTTTCATAAAAAATCGACATTGAATTATACTGAATTTTTGCTATGAATATATTTTGTTTTTCAAATTATTACTTAAGCTTGGTTATAACGTTTCTAAAATATCTTTCGAAAATTTCTTTTAAGCTAAACCCGACTTAATAAACTAATGAATAAATAAAACTAAAACACTACTTAATTTTTTAAAAATCTCTGCAGTCTGCACCAATCGTCATTAGTATTAATATATTACAGGGTGCGTCAGGTATTTGAGAACATATTGCCTTCAAAATTAAAAGACGTATATCTTATTGAAAACATGTTTTATTTTAATAAAACTTTTAAGGTACATTATTTGAGTTTTAAATTAAACAATTACTCAATTAAATCCCCCTCAGCGCAAATAACTGCTTCAATGCTTTGTCGAAAACGTTTACAGGCCCGAATCAGCTGGTTCTGGTCCATATGAGTCATTACTTCGGCAATAGCTGTTCTTAAAGAGCCAAGTGTATTATGATGACGTTTATTGGCCTCTCTTTCAACAACGCCCCATACATAATAATCTAGCGGATTAAGATCTGGAGAGCTGGGCGGCCACAAATTTGAGGCTATGTGATCATGCAAATTCTCAGACATCAAATCTTGCGTGATAATGGCTTTATGTGAAGGAGCAACGTCCTGTTGAAAAACGTATGGTCTACCACCGCGTACACTATCAATCCAAGGCTTCACAACTGTTTCTTGTTTGGTTTGGGCTGACATTAACTGGCCTCTGCGCATCACGTAAGACTTATAACGAATATCTTTGTGAATAATCCGACGTTTTTTGCACCCAGAAACATGGACGTCTCTCGATATGGGTCTCATGGACTTTGAAGGATCTTCATCGATAATTTCTTGAACTTGCTTCACAAATTCCTGTGTCGTTACAGTGTCAGAACGTGTCTCATGCTTTTTACGCTTTGAAACTATTCCTACTTCACCATCAGATGCTCCTAACTCCTGACGAACTTTGTAAACAAACGATCGGGCGACTTTCAAAAATGTGGCAATTTCAAGATGGCTATGGTCTGCATGTATGGCAACGATAACGGCAGATCTTTTAATTACTTGAGTAAGCTTATTATTCTCAATTTTTAACCTAAAGAGAAAAAGATGAAAAAAATACCGTCTAGTATTAGCAACCACATATGTGTATGTCCTCAAATACCTGACGCACCCTGTACTATGAATCGATGAATTTAGAAATTGGGATATCTCGTATTTATCAGTTTTGTTCGGTTGTTCTCGATGAAAGACTTTCAATCAAAACATCCTACGCAGTTTTTAATCCCTATCGCAGCTTCTTTGATTATTCATCGTTGGGAATGCAATCTGCAGATAACGGGGACCCATTCTCGTCCTTCGTTTGTCGAGAGCAACATTTCTTCTCAGTTCATGAGCTTCTGTAGCCCCAATGCTATGATGAATGCACTCAAGCATTAGGTACAGTTATATTTCCTATTTCGATGGTGGAACATCGTCGGCTTCAGTGATTTTAGCACCTGCTTAAAGTGGCATTGAGCCCGACGTGACAGTGAACCCGAGATTACAATTATGATATTGCATCCAGGTATCGTAACTTTTTTAAAGCCAGAATCGTGTTTTATTGCAACAATAGTTCTCCATCGTTAAGTCGCCCACCTGTTTCGCTGCCTTTCAACCAATCAGCGTGTGAGTCGAGGCACACTTGATTTATTTTTATATCACGCTTGAAACATGGCCTAATATGGTCATGTGTGGAATATTTTCATAGCAGGGGTAATCAAATTTTCATAGGTAAAGTGCCCACAGGGTTGGACTCAAGAATCGTTACAGAATATAATTGCATATATTGATAATCATTGTATACTAAACTATACATAACCTCGAAAAAAAGAGTTTAAAACAGGTAGACTATTTAGAAAAGGGAGCATTTTATTGTGTAATATATGTATATGCGAAAAGGAATGGAAAGATTAGATTCAACAATATTTATTCAAGGAGAATGAATTTGGCGTACCCATTGTAGTATTCGAAAACAAAAGTCACATGGTCGCTAATTGGTCAATCATACATGTTATGTAACCCATTGGTTTAAAGTACTTATTTACCATTCCGTTCCTTCTTTGAGAAGGCCAAATATGATGCGTAGCTCTATCGTTCGAAGACGCCCATGACCTGTAATTTGCAGAGCGCTGGTTTTTTCCACAGTCGCCGGCAATATTATAATGTGGCACTAACTGGGGTGTTGGTTCTATACCCAGTCGCACAAAACCAACAAATACAACCATTAACTTTCGGTATGACTCGAACCTAGAGGGGTTGGCTCCTGAACGAGCAAAGCCATCGAGCTATTCGTCTTCAACTGTTGGTATTGCCAAATATGATTGATTTTCAAAGTATATTGAAAGTTTCGTTTTTCATTTATTTAATTTAGTATATTCTAAAGCCGATTATTTTATTAAATCCACTTGATTTTCTTGTCTTAACCTGTTCTGTGTATGATCGAATATTTCTAATATTCTCAAAAGTATACAGTGGCTCACAGCTTATTCCGACCAGCATGTAGAAAAAACTTGAACATCCAATAAAGCCTAAACTAAAGAAGATATT
Organism: Nemotelus nigrinus; assembly: GCA_947369275.1. Lineage (NCBI taxonomy): Eukaryota > Metazoa > Arthropoda > Insecta > Diptera > Stratiomyidae > Nemotelus > Nemotelus nigrinus. Next base: position 26,126,755 of record OX376373.1, read on the forward strand.
AAAATAATTTAAACGCAGATTGTTAGTGTAATGTTCATAATTATCATTTATTCACTTTATTTTTATTTATACCTATTTTTATTATTTCTTAACAATCAAAAATGAAAAAAAGTAACTTAAAACAATGCCACAGTTTATTTCGACCAGTTCACAAATTGATTATATTAATTCGATTTGAAGGCACAAAATAATAAATTCAATATTTAGTGTGACTCCCCTTCTGATCAACGACTATTGCTAGTCTCTTAGGCATCGAATCGACCAGTTTTTGTGTAATGTATGGGGTAATTTTGGCCCATTCCTCGAGTAATGCAGTTTTGAGGTCATTTTTACTCGAAATTTTCCGTTTTCGGATATTTGTGTCCAAAATAGCCCACAAATTTTCAATGACATTTAAGTCGGGCGACTGTGCCGGTGGTTGTATAATATGCGGACAGGGCCAAATCAGCCATGTTTGTACAATACCCGCTTTATGTTTCGGGTCATTATCTTAGTAGAATTGGAAGTCATCGCGAATGCCCAGGTTTTGCGCTCTTTCAAGTAAGTTTGATTTCAAAATTTGAAGACATTGTGACTTATTCATTGTTGTCTCAATGAATTGTAGATTGCAAACTCCCGTTGCAGACATTCAGGCCCAAACCATGACGCTACCACCTCCGTGTTTGACTGTGGTTTTTAAATTTTTTGCTTGCAGCCCTGTATTTAGCTTACGCCAAACATGTGAGGCACCTGCAGAGCCAAAAATATTAAACTTAGATTCGTCGGCGAATATAACCGTATTCCAAAATCCAAAATCCTTGTTCAAATGTTTCTTGACAAATTCTTGGCGTTAATGAACGGCTTCTTGCGTGCCATTCTTCCGTAAAAATAATGTTGCCGCAGCACGCGGCAAATAGTTTCCGGCTGGCATGACTTACCCAACTCATCTTCCACTTTACTGGCGATTTTTTGAGCCGATAATCTCGGATTCTCCCGTATTTTCCGGAAAATATGGCGCTCATCAGTTGTGTTGAAAATCTCTCTACCCTTATCGTGCGTCCTATTTTCGTGGATGAATCTGTTTATGATGCTCTGAACTGTACCACCAATTTTTCTGCGTGAATAGCCATTTTTGAAGTGACTGAGAACAAGTTCTCGCTGTTGAATTGTCATACGTGGTCCCATTTCTTAAAACTTATGCCCGATTTATACATTGGAACGAGCGTCTCGGGTACAAGAGTAAACAAGACTCAACAAGACATTGGACGAGACTCAACAAGACATAGGGTGTATTGTTTACTTAGGATATTGCACCGTACAACACGGACCATACACCATGCACCTTTCATAGGGTGAATTGTTTACTTAGGATATTGCACTTTGCATCTTTCGACAGTTGTGAGCTGTTTTGTTCAGTTCAGTGAACGATGACTGAGGTACGGGCTGTGGCTATTGCAACTGCCTGGTGTGCGTTGAGTTATTTCAATCTGGGACACGCAAACACATGTTTGAAGTCCCGGCGAAAAATTCGAAAATTTAAATGAGCACATGCTACCCTCTCGAATCCCTTTGACTTGATGCATAAAACCGACTTCGCTTCCAGCGGCTTCGAACTCGGACGAGACGGTCATAAACACTCAGGCACAGCAGTAAAAGGATCATTATCCCTTCGTAAAACAAACAAGAGCCGACGAGCAAACCATTTACACACGCGTGCTTGCCATGAAAAACACAGCCGAGACTAGACAAGGAGACCGTTTACACACTCACCTGGTCTTCATTTGGCATTACTCGGCGAGCATGTAATTCCGGCTTTACGTTTCTGCACGATGTTCTTGGAACAACCAGCAGGACTGATCTTGATCACGTTACAAATATAATGATCAACACACAGAAAGAGAAATAACTGTTGCATTGCAGCGTAACGGTTCATTGCCCAGCAGCAAAGAATTTGGTCGAAATAAGCTGCGGCATTGTTTTTGATTGCGTTTTCCATTTTTATTTGTTTTAAAATGTTTAAAAAAAAATATAGAAATATAAATAAAGTCAAATCTGATTAGTTTAAACATTAGCCTAGCTAACTGCGTTTAAATAATTTTGATATCCTCTTCAGTTTAGTTTTGTTAGGCACTTAAAACATTTTTTACGTGTTGGTCGGAATAAGCTATGAGCCACTGTATGTTTCAATGCGAAAATTAAAACTGTCTGACAAACCATCGCCCCCTATCTAGCCGCATTCCTCTTTAAAACCACATGTGCATCTACATATTTGTGATAACTCCAAACTCATATCAAGCTCTGATCGTTAACTTTTATGTTCTTATTGTTATTATTCAACTGTGAAATGCATTTTTTACTATCGATTTATGCAACATATAAAGTACTAAGAGAGAAAAAACGAACAAAAAAACTTCTTATCTCTAAACGATTAGTGCGCTGTTTCGCTGCCCGAGCTCCTCGAATCCAACCAGAACGCGTAACTTTACACATTTCGTCAAATAATAATTCTTTACAGTTCTTGTGGATGAATTAGTGTCGATGTGACTCAGAACTGATAGTGCGAACGATAAACTCTACGAATATTTGAATAAAAGAATAAAATGTAACTGAAAGTGTGAAATAATGTTTCTAGCTCGATTCAGAGGTTTCAGTCGCAACACAACTCGTAGTTTAAGACAAGCAAAAGTTCTCGTTTTTAGGAAATAATGTAAATTAGAATCAAATTATCGTGAAACTTGATGTGATACCAGCCGTTTTATAATTTATACATTAATATCATGTGATTCGTATAATCGTTTCGTAAATAGTTCATATAAAACAAGTAAACTGCAAACAAAAATTCAATTCGCCACTTATCGTCATCACAATAACCAGCGTCAGCATCATCATTATTATCACATTTATTCGTTGAGAAATACGTTAAATTCTAAATTGAAATGAAAACATGCTTGTCCAATGTACACATGTGACAATTCCACGAACACATTTCGCTAAGTAAATTCCATCAAATTTCTGCTTTGTTCTAAATGAATGGGAATAAGTGTAAATATAAGCGCTTACGTCTTACCAAAAACACAACCAACAAATATCTTAAGTTTAGCGAATATTCGAAATTAATTAAAATATCAATCGAACGGCGACGAAAAGTGCGACGTCGACGACTTCAAGACCCAAAACAACAACAACAACGCCAGCTACGAAAATGAATAAACAAAATACTCCCGCTCAACGCCGCGCCCCAGCATCGCAGCAATCGAAAGGTAAACTCTATTTTCTTGCATTATTTTTATTATTCAGCTTTTAGTTTTTTTTTTTATCGTCTTTCTTCTATTTCGCTCAATATTTCAGCATCATTTCTCGTCCATTTTCATTATTCCCATATTTCTCATTGCATACACTTGAATAAACTTGCCATGTTTATAAACTAAAGATAATTAGCTCTCTTGTCTGTAAACGAAGCAGGCTGCTAGGAATCTTGATGGATTTCGAAGCAAACGGGAGAAGGGTGTGCTGCTACGATGGGTTTTCATGTGATATTTACGAGAATATATCACCTAAACTATGTGCACACTAGACTAGACCAAAGACTCTATCGGGTCCGATGTAGAGTTCTTAAGCTATTTTTCATATGCATCATTGCGCGTGGGCGTATGAGGAGCTGAGTGCTTATTATTCAATGCACTTTCCGGTTGTTGGGAAATTCTACTTGGTATTTGCTTCGATCTGATCATGGAATCGCCAAGCAGTGACGGTTTTAAAGTTGGTTCAGTTCTAATATTTCACAAAAAGTTTTATCAATGAACGAAATCGATTTGGTTTTTCGTAATAGCATTTTACGGTCTTCTTTCTAATGTAACCCACAAACCTACCGATCCAGGCATCAATCTTTTTTTCAGTTACACTTCTATGTATTCATAATTGTGTGTATATATTTCACGTAGAAAAACATAAACCAGCAATCTAATACAGATAATCGAAATCGTATTTTCTCGAGTGGAGTCGAAAGCAGTTAAAGCCGAAGCAGATGAATCTATTTTGGGTCCATTGAATATCTTCCGGTCTTGTAGATTAGTATGTAGAACCAGCAAGGATGAACCTGTTTGACCTTTTTGAATTGAAAACTCAAAATAATCACGTGTATTAGTCATTTGAAACTATCAATATAGTGAACATTAGCACCAAAAGCTTTTTTAATGTCTTAAGGGGGCAGGATGGTTTCCGACTTAAACAAAAAAAAATTTTCAATTATTTTTTTATATGAAAGTACAACATCTCAGAAATATCCTTTGAAAATTTCGAGGCGATCGGACTAAAACTCGCAGAGATACCGGTTATTTTATGATCGTGTTGCCAGGTATATTTCCACCAGAAACCGAAATAGTCTAGCTCGAAACTCCGAACTACATTTTTGAAGTCGGTGCGTAACATAACTCAAAAAGTAATGCACCGATCTCAATGAACTTTGCCGGACATCTTTAATATGATAAATACTCGCGGATGAACGATCGTTTTTGTTTCAAACCATTTTTTTACTATTTTTTACAGGCAATCAAAGGGTGATTTTTTATCTGAAAATGGTACCTCCAAATTAAAAAACGCACCAAAAATCGGAAATCGCATATTTTTCAATATAGTTTCGTTCATCCGCGAAAAAAACTAATATATTAAGTAAATCACTTCGATTTTTTGATTTCAGATAACACTGTTAGGCCAGGTTTTACGCACCGCACGACGCCTTTTTTTCGAAGCGCCTTTGATCTACTGCCACCACGGGATAACTAATTCATATTTTTTTATACAATAATTCCTACATACTCTCAAAATATAGTTCTTTAATGTGTTATAAAAAATTAGTAATTATTTTCACTCAAAGCTGAGAAAAAAAATCGCAAAAATCGGCTTTTCTTCGGCCTCGGAAACCATCTTGCCCCCTTAATATAGAGAAAAATAAAGTATATCTAGAGGACTGAGAACACACCTCATGTTTACTCTCAGTTTCATATTCCCAATATTTTCACTTGTGGCCTCTAAAAAATGTATTGCTATACAAAAGAATGTGAAAAATAAAGAATTCGGTGAAAGTTTCGATGAATGATAAAATTTTATCCCATCATCGTCCAGGGTCATCAGTTCTAAATCATCATCATCGTGGCACAACAGCCCAAATCGAGCCTTAGTCTCCTTAATGCTACGCCTCCAGTCGTCTCGGTTCAATGACCGCGTCCTCCAGTTCAGTGCTTCCAAAAATGACCTGCTGTCAGCAGGTCGTTCGACGCTTGCGTGGGCTGCCGACTAGTCTGGCTCCATTCGCTCGTCCCTTAAAATCCCGCTTGGGGACTCTATTGTCGATCATTCATTCGACGTGGCCAGCCCATTGCAAATTTTGTAATCTTATGACGATAGAGACTTCCGGCCCATCATATAGACTATACAACTCGTTGTTGTATCAGATTCGCCATCCATCTTCTTCCTGTATGGGACCGAACATTTTTGCAATATCCTCCTTTCGAACGTAGTGACGGCTTTTTTCGACGCCTGGGTCAGTGTCCAGGTCTCGCTTCCGTAGCATAACACAGGTCTGATGATTGTTTTCTTTGTTTTCCTGTGTACGCATCGAGATTTCAGAGTGGGAAGCACCGAAAAGAATGTCTTATTGGCTAGTTGAATTCGTCGTTTGATTTCTTCATGCTCATTCCCATCCTTCGAGAGATTCGTCCTTATGTACACAAAGTTACCAAGGTTATAGTCCCCTATCGTTATGTTTTGTCTCACTGGCGACCCTTTCCTTGATTGGATCATAATTTTTGTTTTTTTACTCGTTAATTTGAGGGCAAACTTCTTTGGTGGTTTCGTCTAGAGTTACAAATACTTCCTTGGCGTCGTTGAACTAACGTGACATAATATTGAAATCATCAGCGTAAGCTACTAGCTGTGTCGACTTAAATAGAAGAGTTTCTCTAGTGTCAATGGAGATTTTCCTGATGACCATACTCAAGTGGTAAGTTAAAGAGCACAGGAACTAACCCATCCCCTTGTTTAAGCCCTGTATTCGTAGAAAACGAGTTGGTCATGTCATTCTGAATCAGCACTTCTAATGTGGAGTCGGTCATGGTTATTTTCACTAGTCGTACCAACTTTTCTGGGACTCCGAACTGCATCTTGATGTTACATAATGCAGTTTGGTTGATGCTGTCGTAAGCTTGTTTAAAGTCGACAATATTTGATGAAGATTAATGTTGAATCCCCACTATTTTTCCAAAATTTGTTCGACCGTAAATATTCGGTCAATTGTCGTTCTTCCACGTCTGAAAATGCCTTGTTATTCACCCAGACTTTTCTCAGCGTAGTGGGCAATCCTAAATTCTAAAATATTTGCCAAAAGCTTGTACGACGTGCAAAGTAGTGATATGCCCCTGTAGTTTTCGCATAATAACTTGTCTTCTTTCTTGTGAATGGGACATATGACACTTTTTCGCCATTCATTCGGCGTCGTTTCTTGTTCCCATATGCTGGTCACCAATCCATAGATTGCGCTTAAAACGGAAATCCCTCCTGTCTTCAGGAGGACCGCGGGGATCCCGTCGATGCCCGGTGCTTTGTTGGATTTCAACCGGTCGGTGGCCTGTCGGACCTTCATCTAATGTAGGCACTGTCAAGGTATGTACCAATTAGTGATGGCGATTCGCCGAGTGCGGGGACATTTCCGTTCAGTAATTGCTGGAAATAAGACGCCCATCTCTTCTTCATCTGTTCTGAGCTGCTTATGATGCTTTCATCGGCAGCCCTTTACAGGCTAGTGCGTGCTTTACAGCCTTGTTTAAAGTACCTCACTAATTTGTACGCTTTTCAAGTGCTGTTAGCCATAAACTTGTTATTCATGTTACTCAGCATGTTGTCAAAATACTTTCGTTTATTACGGCTAATTATTCTATTAGCTACTCTCCGAATATCGTTGTATTTTTCTTTCTTGGCTCTTGTTGGTCGTTCAATGCTGATTTTGTAGGTCGCGTTCTTTTCGTCCAACACGGCTTGACACTCTTCGTCGAATCATTTATTTCTGCTTTGCCGGGCTGTATATCCCACTACTTTTTCGGCTGCTGCATTCACTGCGTCTTTGATGGTAGACCAGAATTCGTTGAAAAACGTGGTATTAGGCGTAAAAGCTAGTTTAATTTCCAAAGCAGATATAAGGTATGTTCCCGTACTTTCAGTCACTAAATTTTCCTGAATTTTAATTAATCATGTGGTGGGGGAATTCATGAAAAGTACAGGAACGCTCTCATTGCATTTTCTGAAAATCGAGAAACAAAAGTGTCAGTTTTCGATTTGTGGGAGAACAATAGTAGGCGTGTTTTTTTGCTCCTCTATCCAGCAGAGAGTAGAGTATATGCATTGAAAACAACAACACTCCTGCACCAGTGAATTCGCTAGTACAGAAATTCTATTCCTTATTTATAGTTCAAGTGCTGAACTATAGAATGTGCTGATAGAAAAAAGAAAAGCTCATGAGAAGTTGTCTTTTTTGCTGTGAGGTGGCTTTGGGTTTTTCATGGTTATGTTGAATGTTTTGGTAGTAAAGAAATTAGAAAAAGCCCGCATAATGTGTAGAAAGTTAAAAGAAGTAATTTTCTGTTAGTCCTTTTTCTATTTTCTATCGATTGTGGTAGTATATATTCGTTATTTTATCCCTTTATTTTCAGCTGTTGTGTGCTACCACAGCAAATACAACAACCTATGTCAGGCTTAGTGAATGCACTGCTGTTTTATACTAGATCGTTGTTTTTGCGGCATAGTTGTACTCTGCTCTGCATCGGAGCAAAAAAACACGCCTAGTGATTATAAAGTCATCCTAAGCGGTAATAAATTATCGCCACGAAAATATTCGATCCCCATAGCAACATTACGCAAAAAATATGTTGCTTGCCGCGCAAATTTGAAAATATTTATTCGCGCCACACCGTTTGACACTTATCAATAGCTCAGACCCTACTGAAATTTCATCGTACTTACTGAAAGAGGGGAAATTTTCAGTTTTCAGTAAAACGGAGTACGGGAATGGCTTCATTGCAATTAATCGCGGTTAATCGCAATTAATCGTAGTACGGGAACATACCTATATACTCGGCTTCCACTGTCTTGTTTCGAAGCTTGTCGACATCGAACTTGCGTCTTGAACTTGCTCTAGTTTCATAATGAGAGTGATATTCGATATCGAGTCTTGACTATGTAATGATCAGAGTCGCACGGAAAGATCGCACTTCTAAAATATTGGAGGCCTACCTTTTCTGAATCAGAATATGACCGATCTGATTAAAATTGCGACCTTCCGGGGATGCCCATATCCTTTTGTGAATGTCGTGATGCGGGAAACACATGAAACTTACGATGAGGCTTCTACTACTCTCAAAGACGACAAGTCGTTGTCCATTGTCGTTACAGAGACCGTGAAGGCTAAATTGGTCAGTGGTGTTTCCTCCTTTCCAACCTTTGCGTTGGAGGCGCCCAGCAGGATTTTCACATCATTTGATGGCAGAAAATCATATAACGTTTCCAAAAAGTTATAGAAACTATCATTCACTGTCTCACCTTTATCTTCAGTGGGGACATGAACGTTTATGAGCCAAACGTTTGAAAGCTTTACTCTAATGCGGATTGCACACAATCTTTCATCGACGGGCTTAAAATCAATTATTTGCGGTTTCTTTTTTTTTGTTCACGATGAAGGCCACTCCAAAGTCGTGACTTCCGGATGGCTTTCTGCCTTTGAAGATTGTCTACGATCTCATGTCAATTATCTCAGCACCAAACAATTTCCTTTCCTGCCCGGCGAGAATGTTTATTTTGTATTGAGTGACCTGTCCCAGAATACAGGGTTCGCCCGTTCCAGTTTCTAATAGAGTAATCCTAAATATAGATTTGTCCTATATAGTGAGACACACTAATAACTGGAAGATCGAAAATTGTACAATTTCTCACGCCTAATTTCCAAACCATTTTCTCTCATACATATATGGATCCAAGACATTCCAAAAGCTTTTGCCGATTTGTCTGTAACGCGCCTAAACAATGGTGTCTTTCCCAAGAATTGAAGCAACAAAAATTGATTTTCCTGCCCAAGCAGAAAAAAACCCTATTGAGAAGTCATCATCTTTGTATGATAGTTGTAGATTTTTTCACATTCCGAGTCTTTATCTATAACGTGACTTAGTTTCGAACCTAATTTGTTGGGTTGAGATACCTTTATGCCAATGTGCCCAAAAAATTGTCTTGCCTTCATAAAAATTGGCGAAATTTGTTTAAACTGTTTATCGTTATTTCGTGTTCTTTTTGTGCAGATAACGTCAGTAACTGATCTCGCTGCATTTTTTTCTAAGATTCCTAATCATTCTCCTACCATCTCTAATTTTTCTTGCTGTCTATTTGATATATTTTATCTCTGAGAAAACCTTCCTAATCAATTTTCGGGGAATATCAATGGTTCGACGTAAAAAGTGTCGCTGTCTGGGTGCGTGGGTGTTTGGGATATATTGAACTCAAAAAGGCCATCTTATCTAATGATCTTTAGAATCACGAATAGGTATTTTTTTGTAGTTTTAAAGTTCCTTTTAAAATTAGATGTTTTATGCGCAATGTTTAGCTTCGCCAGATTATCTTCCAAAAACAATTTTGCACGATCACCCAAATGTCGTCAACATATCCATAGCTGTCAGCATATCCTATCGATGAGCACCTCATTCATTAGTGGTTATGAAAGATTTCCCATAGCGAAACTCAGAAAAATGTCATTTAATAGAATCAAATTCAAATCAAAAGTTGAAATCACTTTGAAACAAAAAGCGAATCTTATTTGAATTCCACTTTATTATAAAAATTTAATTTTCAAATCAAAATTTTTCATCATTGAATTAAATCATGTTTGAAAATTTTTGAATCAAAAATGTTCAAATATGATTTGGCGCCATATACGTTTTCTTTTATGAAAAATTTTGATTTGAAAATAAAATTTTTATAATAAAGGGGAATTCAAATAAGATTCGCTTTTTATTTCAAATTGATTTCAACTTTTGATTTAAAGTGATTCTAAAAAAGTGTTAAGTGGTGAAATTTTTCTGAGTGTAGCTTTAAAATACTTCCCTCTGAAAGTGAAATAGCTTTCACTTAAGCAAATTGAGGTTAGTTTTAAATAGTCTTTTCCCTTCTTCCTCTACTCCGAGCAGTTATCTACGTCTAGCAGTCAACTCTTAAAGAATCCGAATACTTATTTTGCCGACACGATCGGGAAGAAAACCTGAACATCTAGCGATCAAACTGGCCGATCTTCCCGATCACCTCTTCTTGAAAGATGTCAATCGAAATTTCTGTGATACATTTTGATTACTACTATACAATGTTTTATAGATCATGAAAATTAATAATTTCGAAATTGAATTGAAGAAAAAAAAATAAATGAACAAATGCCAACGAGCCTAAAGATCAAATCCCAATGGCGACATCGGCAGTGGCATCGGCAGCTGTCAAATTCAAATGTAAATAAGGCAATGCTACCTAAGCCAATGATGGCATCCAGTGTTCCCACTCCTAAATTTTCCGCCGTATTAAATTTCTTCAAAAAGTATATCAATGTTGGTAAAAATGTATCAAAAAGTTCCCAAAAGTGTATTTGGGTCGAGGCACTGAAACTATAAATAATAGTATAAAAAAAAAACTTAGTTTGGAACTACTATAATTATTAAATAACATAGAGCCTAAATAAAATCACAAATTGCTTCCGCTCTTTGCTTTCATCTTTATGTTGGCATTAATGTTGAAGCAACACAAGATAAACTTATTACAAAATGTGGGTTCTTTGCGAATTTTTAAATTTCGAAAAAAAATATTCTCGGGCTTAAAAAGGAACCATATAGCTATAGAATACTGATGATTTGATGAACATGATGAATTAAAGGATGTATGTATGTCATACAGTGGCACCCAAACATTGTTTGAGTTCTTCCTTACCAAAATTCCTCTAATCTCTTTCCAACTCATCAGTTTTTTTTTACATTGCCGTCCAAGTTTAATGCAGAAAAACCTTGCTCTCAGGTAGACTATAAGGGAAACCTATCTCAGGTAAACCTATCAAACGAGTTGAAAGAGTCTTGAAAGAGTGCAAAGGGACGATTGGAGAGGTGAACAAGCTGCGGGTCTCTAAACCGGCGTTGCCAAGAATTAGGTGCCTTCCAAAGATACACAAGGAAGGAAGTGAGCTTAGGGAAATTGTCACCGCTATAAACGCTCCAACAAGGAGAATCGCAAAGTGGATTTAGCGATAGAACGGTTAAAAACCGAGACGAGGTAATAGAGCGGCTTGGAAGAGTGGCAACAATAGAGGAAGACGAACTAGTTGTATCATTTGATGTCAAGGCTCTGTTCCCAAGCGTGCCGGTAAAACAAACACTCACGTTCTTTGAGGACTGGCTATTAGAGAGGAATAGCTCACCGGAGAAGAGGAGGAGGGCTAAAGACTTTGTGAAACTTGCTTCGGTTTGCATGAATGAAAGTTGCTTTACTTTCATGGGTAAATACTTTAAAGCTATGAGAGGTGTTGCAATGGGAAATTCTTTATCCCCACTTATGAGTGAGATATTTATAGACAGACTGGAGAAGAAACTTTATGAAGAAGGTTCGCTTCTTCGGGTTTGGTTGAGATATGTAGCTAGCTATCGTTAAAAAAGATGCTTTGGGAGAAATTTTGGAGAAGTTGAACCAAACACATAAGGACATCCGATTTTCAATGGAAGAACTACTCTTCTTGGATTTAATGGTCTTTAGGAAAGAAGGTCATCTTAGATTTAATATCTATCGGAAGCCCACACACACCCAGAGGACAACACCATCCACGTCTGATCATTGGCATTCCCAAAAACTGGCACCTTTGAATTCGATGATTCACCGACTATTAACAGTGCCCATGGATCTGGAAAGTTTGAACTCAGAAATTAATTATATTAAAGATACGGCGAGAAAAAATGGATTTGAGGAGAAGGTGATTGGAAATCTTATCAAAACAAAAAACAACAATAAGAGTTCCAATTATTTTTTCGCCAATATTCAAAAAAGTTCGGAAACTTTTTAAACGCTTTGATATAAAAGCAGTTCCAACCAGTAAAGCTAAAAACTTAGGTACTAAATTATGTCACGTGAAAGACAAGAAGGATAAAAAGGAAAAATGTAGAGAGCATGAAATTACCTGCCCAGGATGCGACAACACATGGCAGCAAAATTTAAAAAATATTTGAATTTATTTACTGGATGACAAAATGTATCATTTTGTCATAATTCAATGAGTTGCTGCATCATTGTATCAAAAATACAAGTTTCAAACAAAAATGTATCAAAATTATACAAATGTATCAAAAGTGGGAACACATCGCATCAAAATTCGATGCCGATGCCCTCTATCAGTTGATGATTGATTTTCGAAGCGGCATCACGACGAAATAGAGTTATTGAAAAGATTTACCGGAAAATGAATTTTGTCCGGGAAAATCCTTGTCTTTTTTTAAAAACAGACAAAGAATATAAAAATAATAATAAAAACGAGAAGATATGGGGAGATATAAGTAGTGACCAGCGAATTCCTCGTAAGTAATTTATAATAATATAATTACAGTATTAGGTGCGTTTTTTGCACATCCGAGCAGATCAAATTTTGTTAAGCATATTGAATATAACAACAAAAATCCTGCACTTGTGGCGTCATTGAATCAAAAAATGTTAAGCAGTGGTAGTTTATGGGCTTACATGTAGATTGTGCTGATAACAGTAAGAGTGTTCTAAACGGTTCGTACCACTGCTGTTGATTATTGTGAAACAGACAGTTTGAATTGAACGAATTTGCATAGCACTCCGCAATTTTCAATTATTTTACATCAAATCTTTGTAGTGTGCAGACTGTTTTTGAGTGTTTCGATGCACATTACATTATAGATTGTTTCATATGCAAGTTTCATGTCTGATTTCGATTAAAATCTAGATAAGATTTCATTCAGGTTTTTTCTATGGATTATTCTAATTTAACAACCAATCTAAGCAAAAGCTCAGCGAATTCAACAACAGTTTTGAACAATGCGATTTTCTGCTCTGGATCGTTTTTTTGCAACCCTACGTTAACCTGCTCTGCTAGGTTGCAAAAAACGCACCTATTGTAATTATGCCAGTGTCAAAGCCGATGTCGATGCCGATGCTGCCATTGGGTTTCGGCCTTAAAGATATTTTGTATTATTCACTGATATGTAAGTACTTCCAAATTGAATCGCTCTAATTAAGCAATTGTTAGTTGATGAAAGATGAATTAAATTTTCAAAGTATTATGAACAATGATTTGAAAAAATATCCTAGGTGCCTGGAGCCATATGAAAAATAACACGTTCGAACGCTTCAAAAAACACTCAACACATCTTTTGTGCAGTTATCACGTTAATCTGATCAAAAATATACCCGACATTAAACCATTCTAAACAACTGCCCACAATAAGTTTATAGTCTTATCTGCAAAAAAAAATTATATAAACCGTATGGCCATTTGAAAATACCAACAACCATACTATCTCTTCAAATTCTCATTATTCTCTGACGAAATAACTTTCAAACTGATAATACCTACTCTAGTCTAGTAGATGAAAACCAACTGTCTCTTCGTTATCACTATCTAGATTTTTTTTTCATTTTTCTTATCATCACGACAAGCTATAGCGACTTACGACCCCAAGAAATATGTGGATTCGAAAAAAAACGTGCTGCTACCAATGTCCGTTGACAATTTCGATTCCATTACGACGTACGGAGATCATCTATATAGTTCCGGCGACGTTTTCACAACAATTCACGTACTATTCAGAACAGCTAAATAGAAAACTAACGTTGCTTTAGAATACTGTCGAACTAATTAACAATACTTAACAGAATAAAATGCTTTTCTATCCGAAACAATGCACATATTTGGTCTGTAGTTGAATGGCAGGCAACCAGTTTGTCGAATTAGGCTGGCGTCGCCCAGTGATGATGCTGCGGTGGCTTCAATGACAACTGCTGCAACTACATTGATGCACTTAAAGGAAATGAAGGTTTCATCCAAGGCATAGAGTGCCGAGAATGGCTTTGTATCTTGTAGCGATGTGTGTCAACGACAGCGACAACATCTTGTTGACTTCACGACAAATGTTTTAATTTAGAAGGTTTTTCTAATTTTATTTTCGATGTTCATAATTGCCGCTTGACTTTTTTGTTGCTAATACTACCTTTAACAGTCATTGCAAGAGACTGATTGCCTGTTTAAAATGTGTGATTTTCTTTAAATCAGACACTGGCATGCTAACGTTAAATTGGTACTTACGTAGTCAGCTAAGTACATAGTGAAATTCGTAGGGCAAATGCATTTACCGCTTTGACCATTGTCGGTGTCGTTGGAGAATAGTAGAGATATTTACTCGTACAATATGCAGTTGGATTTAATTATGCTGTGTTGTTATGCCCTAACAATGATATGTTAACTAGTGCAGCAATTACTGACTAAGAAAACATGCAAAAAATTGAGCAATGTGTTTGACTTGAAACTAAACATCGTGGTATGACCTCGGCATCATTTATAATTTAAAACAAACAACAAATAGGATGAGTCGCTAGCTGTCTTGACTTTCGAAAAATCAAACAGGCAAAGGTAATGAGGAATTGAGATTTGAACCTCAGCTCATAAGCGTTTTCACATGTATGTATGTGTATTATTTGGATCACAACTCATTTTGATGTCCTGCTGATTTCATTCTTTAACCTTCCGAGAACAGAGGGGGTCAAATTGACCCCAGAGACCTTTTTGACCGATCGCAGCGCTTAGGCCTAAGGGAAACGAGGAGTACTATAGGCTTTTAAATATATTTCTGTGTCTTGAGTATAAGTTTACACCGTTCGCTTCCAGTCCCAAATCGTCAGTCTTCGTTGAGAAGGCTTTGAAGCAGATCAAGGGGTTAAATAGACCCCATCTGTATTCGACGTCAATTTCGAGGTAAACATTCAAATTTTTTTTACTGTATAAATCGACAGATTAATTTAAAAAAGCCAAAAAATAAGTTTGCAAGTGTTTTTATTTTTTTGTATTTAGCAATATGGCGTATAATCTGCGTTCTAGTGTACACAATAATTTGTTAGCTGAAGACGATAACAATTTTGTCGACAGTGATTCCTCCGAAGACGACCATGTCTCGGAGCAATCAGAATCTGATTATTCAGAAGATTATACTTTTTTTGCAACTCTTTATATAGGGCTATTTTTTTATTATTTTACTATGTCTGTGGAGTATCCATGTACATTTTCAGCTCAAAATATTCAAAATGGACAAAGCTATGATTTGTTTAAATATGCAGATTTTAAAATCTTCACAATCGCCACGGTAAATATGCAAAATAAATACTTTTTTTCAAGGGCCACTATAGGGCTAGTTTGTTTATAATTTTGTCATATCTTGAGAGTATCCAGTTAAATTTTTAGCCAAAAATATTGAAAATGAAGTAAGTTACGATTTTTTTTGTATAAAAGCTGATTTTCGACAAAACTGTTTTTCCCGAATTTTTTTTTTAGGTATGTTTAGGACATTTAAGGCACTTCTAATGTATGAAGACTACTAAAAGAGGTCTCAAACAATACTTACAAATTTTTTCAAATGAAAATCTTCAGTGGCG
Source organism: Nemotelus nigrinus (assembly GCA_947369275.1). Lineage (NCBI taxonomy): Eukaryota > Metazoa > Arthropoda > Insecta > Diptera > Stratiomyidae > Nemotelus > Nemotelus nigrinus. Next base: position 26,142,448 of record OX376373.1, read on the forward strand.
ACGAATCTATAGACGTTCAAAAGTGGTTGGGGTCAATTTGACCCCCATTTTTCTCGATGATCGAAAAAATAGGTGTGTTCTCGAAGGGTTAAACATCACACACCAAATTTTCATATTTTCTGGCTAATAATCTCTAAAGTACAGATTCTACAATGAACTAGAGTCGCTAAGATTTATTTTCAAACTTTTTTTAATTTTATACATTCTTCCAGAAGTAAAGTATAAGTAAAATATTTTATTTTAACGACTAATTTTTTTAGAAGCTTGACGAATTTCAATTTCTTAACATATATCGATATATGAAGGGTAATCGGCCCTCTTTCTCACAGTCTGATAGACACTGAGCTGATCACAGTCTAACAGAAACTGAAGAAGAGGGCAAATAATCTTCGATATATGTACCAAAAAAATGAAAATACAGCTAGCTTCAACAAGAATAATTGATCTTTACATTAATATCATTAAATTTCAATGAATGCCACACTGGAATAACCGATTCTCGTCCGATCACCGAAGTTAAGCAGTGTTGGCCGCGGTTAGTACTTAGATGGGTTACCGCTTGGGAATATCGCGTGTCGTTGGCACGTAAAAACTTTGTGCTGCCCTTTATACCAACAAGACAGTTGTCTGGGAAGCATTATGAAAAAAAAATATTTTATAACAATAAGTTCATTGCCAAATTCAAAACTACATCTGACAGTCAGTATAGCTGAAATGCAAATCACTAAAGTTTAAGGTCCTCCCCTTTTTGAAAATATGGTGTCAAAGCCGTTAGAATAAGCCTGTAACTGATTAAAGTTAGACTTACAAGTGAAATGACAAAAATTACGTATTTTAGTCGTTGTGTTATTATTTTTTTGATTAAATTGAAAAGGTAGTTCTGCAGAATTCGAAAGACCGTAGTCTCTTATTACTCGCATTACATATTTTATTGTAATCAGCTATGCAAAGTTCCATTCAATGTTTTAGTCTCTATTCTTTTAAGTACTTTAAAGCCCACCCCCTTAACTTTTTTTTTTTAGGTAATCCTACTTCCTACCGTTTAAGCGCGTTTTCATTCACTTTGTTACCCGAAAAAGACTTAAATGTTTTATTTCAACAAGCTTCCCACTCACCCGAAATTTAGTTGTATATTATAAGGAACGTTAAAATGGATGAATGCAATGGATATCTAAGCGAAGTAACGTAGTATCACATTTCATATTATAAAAAAACGATAATGTAACAAAATTATCAAACTTAGAACTAAAATACTGAACAATATGCGGCAAAGCGAATATACGAAGTAAGTATTCCATACAGCGAAAATTACAAGAAAAATAGATTTACAACATAAAGTCGTACAGCGACCAACCACTCTACCATCTCAATGCGATTATAAGTCTTTGGACTAGCGGCGGCTAGCTAGTCTGCTAGTTACGGCTTCATACGCAGAGTATTAACAGTAGACACATCGTCAAGTGCTGGATGGAATCTTAAGTGGTTGTCGTTCAAGTCCACTTTAAGAGTAAACATGTCTTTTTCGTACGAACGACGGCAGACGGAACACTTGAATAAAAAGAACATCGAGAGAAAAAAAACAGATCATTGTTACTGTTTAGTGTAAGTCGGGACGAAAAGAGCAATGGTAAATGTGATGGAAATAATTTTAGAAAATTATTAGATTGAATCGATGGAAATCGTTATTTGATTTAATTTGATTTTAGATATTATCAAATGGATTCATTTTAGATTTCACTAATTGTTGAGAAAATTCAAAATGCATTAAAAAAACTCCAGCGCATATCGAAATTTTCAAATAACCCATAATTATGTACAAACGGATAAGATAATTAATATTTCGCCATCAACTAAAATCTTATCCCATGGAAGCATCACGCTAAGCTGGGCTTTGTAGCAGTATCACGACGAACGCTACTATCACCGCAGTTTTTTCATGCATAGATGTTGCCTCAACGCGTATTTGAATTTTTATATCAAAATAAGCATGTACCCCTTAGCTAACTCCTTAAAAAGCTTACACCTGCAAACTTCAAATACCAAAGGAGTTTACTTATGTAAGTAAGTAAGTAAGTTTTGAAGATCGCCCAAAAGCAAAGCCCAAATCATATTAGTTAGTATTCTATGAGGCCTGTCCACGATGTAAGTGATCGATTTAAAAAAAAATAAAAAGCAAACTTCCTTCTACAGCAGTCCCCCTTCTTCCTTTGAATTGCCTTCTCGATTTATTAAAGTCTCACAATACCCTGCAGAATTAATGGTTTCACCGTGAGATGAAAATTCGATAAAAATGATCCCTTTGTGGTCCTAAAACACGGATAGTAGGATTTTGTTGGCCGAAATCGTGATTTTGAATTTTATTTTACTGAGGATGATGAGGTCTGATGTCATTGGGAGGATTGTCTTTTGGTTTTAAGGGAATAGTGACCAACCCAAGTTTCGTCCCCTGTAACAATAGAGTGCAGAAAATCATCACCTTCTAGTTCATATCGCAACAAAAACTCTTCGGAGGTTGCCATTTAATTCAATTTGTGCTGCTCTGCCAGCTATGTTGGGACCCACCTTGCACACAGTTAATGAAATCCAAGTGTTTTTGTGGTTGTTTCGTGCAGAAGAGATCTGAAGGCTTGTGGAAACATCACCGAAAGTTCATCTGAACTTACTCTGAGGTCGCATCGAAATAGTTGCTTTTCATGCTCTATTTTGTGTTTTTGTTTTTTGCGTAATTCTCCGCATTCCAAACGTACAATAGGTTTTTATAATTTGACGCATTTTTTTTACCAAAAAAGAGGGAGTATCTATCTCAAGCTTCTTAATGCGAGCACTTAAATACTAGGCCTTTTCTCTCCGGCCTTCTTTTCTTTGTTTATAATCCTACGCTCTACTGCCTCCACATATATGTCTCAAAGCAAAACCTTACGTCCTTAGTTCAATCGTGCCCTGCACTTTTGGGTAATTCTCGAAGTAGTAAGTGATGTCTACCCAGTACCATCAGCGATGGGTCCTTTGGTCTGAGTGCTTACAGGTGCCAATGCGCTTCTCCCCCAACCCACACACACACACACACACACACACACACACACACAGTGCCATCAGCGTAGCTTGACTGTCACTACGAATAGCGTTACTTTTTCCTCTTCACTTTTCTTCAACTGCCCAGCAGGCTGCTCTCAAGATATACTCGCTAAAAACAGAAACGTGCTCTCCAAGAGAAGAAGCCCACTGTCATTCGATGAATGCAGATAGTCACCCCATCCTTCAGATCTAACAGCTGTCTTCAAGCCTTCCTCACGTATCGAACCCCTAATACAGCAATTCTGCCCTACTAACTATAAAGGTTCTATCTACATTTTAGTATTTTCAAGATATTGAATGATTTGTGTTTTGATTTGTACTGGAGGTATATGGAGAGTAAATTTTTCAATATCGATTTTAACATACTTCCACAAAAGATAGGTGTTTCAAATTTTGCAGAATGATTTAATAGCGTATGTAGCTTTCGAATCCGGTGTTAACTCAAAAATGAGAAAAATGTAGGTAGAACCGGTATGATTAGCAGGGCAGATTTCTCCATATCGTCGTTTCATACCCATAGGCCAAGCTGAGTTAGTCTATGGTCAGAGCTCATCGCCGCACTCTGAATTTGAATGTCGAGATGAGACAGATTGAGAAGCGGATCAAGGCCGCACCCGGAGTAGTGCTCATGGCATCTCAGATACCCAGGCACACAGTCCTTTGCAGCGTGCCTAACTTCTTGCGAGCACACAACAGGTTCATAATAGTCCACCATACCACGGATGCGTACGTAATCATCGGCCTTATGATTGCGACGTAGATCCACATAACTAGACATAACTAGACTAGAACAAAAGATATCTTGCACTGTCCGAAAGCATTTAAAGCACGAGCAAACTTAACTCCCACATGATTCTTACAGAGAAGTTTTTCGTCCAAGATTACTCCAAGATATTTGACTTCATCTGAAGGTTGAATAGTTATACCCTTGATATTAGGAAGCACTAGTTCTTCCAGTTTCATTTTCCTGGTGAACGAAACAAGCTAAGTCTTACCAGAATTCACTATTAGGCCGTGCCTCGAACACCAACTGTCAATTAGATCCAATGCGCGTTGTGCATTTATACATACCTCATTCTTCATTTACTGACTGCTAGTGTGGCCACGTCATCTGCATACGCCTGCGCATGCAGCCGTTCTTGTTGCAGCTCGTTTAGCAGTGAGTCAACTAGCATACTCCACAGGAGCGGTGATAGGACACCTCCTTGAGGGCAGTCATTTGTCGTCTCCGTTCTCAAGTAGCAGTCGGATCCAGGTTCCGCCAGCAAGCATCTCTGCGTCAGCGTGGCATGTATCCACTTAACTAAGACGCCATCTACGCCATGCGGTGGCGCATGTTGCTCATCATTCAAGGGGTTAGACTTAAGCGTCCTAGTGCGTATGTGTCGTTCAACAAGTCTCTCCAGGCATTTCAACATAAACGTAGTTAAGCTGGTCGGCCTAAAGTTTCTTGGATCTGAATAGTCATCTCTTCCCGGTTTAGTTCTAAAAACGACCATGACCTGTCGCCAAGGTAACGGAACATACTCCAAGGCTAGCCCAAGGCATGCCCAAAAGATTTCTCTTAAGTCTGCCTCCAAGTGGTCAATTACCTCCCTTAGCATTACAAGATAGATCCCATCCACGCCCGGCGATTTGAAATTTTCAAAGGACATGATTGGGTCCCTGACCTTTTCACTAGTGACCCCAGATCTAGCTGTGTACCAGCGTTTCTTATTGCTGCTAAGAGCAGGGAGTTTGGTCAGAAACGCAGATGCCTTCTGCGTTTCAATTTAGTCTTTCAACCAAATCTGTAGAGACTCCTTTTTAAACTTGGTAAAGTCACCATGCGAGCATTTTAGAGATTTCAGCTTAAAGCCTCATCGTCTCCCGTGCACATTCCAGTCCCTCACAGAACGATCGAAATTATTCCGTCTTGTAGTTCCTCACTAGATTCTTATGCGTTCTCCTACAAGTGCGATTGAGAAGTTTCTTGGTACTTTTCCTGAGCTTCTGTAGTTCTCGGTTTCAACAAGAAACCGTGCTGCCACATCTACTGTTACGGATCGGATATGTCTCTTCATAGCAACTTATTATGTTTCTATTCACAGTGCTACTAGTATTGAAGTTGGAAGGCTTTTTATTTCCTGACTTCCGTATTTGAAGCTGAGAAAACGTGATAACGTTTTGACGCACTAATTGTAGGTATATATGACTAAGGCCGCTCCCACACTTGACCAGAAATATTTCCGGAAATATTTCCAGAAACATTTCCAGAAATATTTCCGACAATATTTCTCTCGCCGGCCTACACATGACCGGAAAGTTCATTCATGGTTACCGGCAATCGTAGCTCAAATCAGAGCTGCCGCTTTTGAAGCTGCATATCCCGTCAAAATTAAATAGCAAGACGGCTCAATGTGACCATCTATGCAGCTCCATTCTATTTTTGCCATATGTATCACAGACATACCTAGCTGCAATACCATTCTCGGCCCTTCAAAAGCTCCCTTTTCACCCAAATAATGCAAGTCTCATTAAACTTGCACTCACAACGGCAGCTCAGTGCCGAAATTACGTCACACCCTTGCGACTTTCCGAGACTTTCCCATCGTCGAGCGGAAAGTCGCGGAAATATTTCCGACACCTCGGGAAAGTCCACTGCGCAATAAAGCGATCAGCTGTTGAACTTTCCGACTGATCGACGGAAAGTCTCGGAAAGTCGCATGGCTGTAGAGATGGGCAAAAGCGCTCATAGCTCACCACTCACCACTCACTTTTACAGTGCAGCGCCTGAAAAAAGCAAAGCATAGTCTGCGAACGAAAGCTCTCGTTTGACAAAACTTAGTGAAATGTGCAGCCAAAAGTATACTGAGAGTACGGCGCAACACTGTAAAAAAGAGTCATGAGTGGTGAGCTAAGAGCTATTTTGCCCATCTCTACATGGCTGTGACGAAATTTCGGGACTGTGCTGCCGTTGTGAGTGCAAGTTTTATGATACTTGCATTATTTGGGTGAATAGGGAGCTTTTGAAGGGCCGAAAATAGAATGATAGCTAGGTATGGCTGTGATACATATGGCAAAAATAGAATGGAGCTTCATAGATGGTCACATTGAGCAGTCTTGCTCTTTAATAATGACAAGATATACAGCTTCAAAAGCGGCAGCCCTGATTTGAGCTCTGGCTCATGCAAACCATGAATGAACTTTCCGGTCATGTCTAGGCCGGCAAGAGAAATATTGTCGGAAATATTTCTGGAAATGTTTCGGAAATGTTTCTGGAAATATTTCCGGAAATATTTCTGGTCATGTCTGGGACGGGGGTAAGAATAAACGGTTTGTGAAATATATGCAGAGTGTTAAAATTTTCTCAGTGTCACGTCCCGAGATTGATTGGTCCCGTTTGATATTCATTTGTGAAGCCTCTGCGCAGATTTTGATGAAATTCTAACTCCACAATCGAATCCAATTCGTAAACTTTCAGGGATTTTTATCAAAAAATATATTTGCTCCCTCTGGTGTACCACAACATCTTGGCACACTTCTCTTTAGCATATTCATCTCCGATATATCTGACGTCCAGTCAAAGATACGTCACTTACTTTATGCCGACGAGCTCAAACTGCACCACGCGATTGAATCTAAATCTGATGCATTTTTTTCAAGCCAAGCTTGACTTTTTCAATGGTGCAATATAAACAAGCTCTCGCTTAATATTGATAAGTGCCAAATTAGTTTTAGCCGTAAATGCACAGTTACGCAGCACATTTATATTCTCCGCAGCGACAACTTATTAACTCGCGTTGATAGCGTTGTTGATCTCTGTATTGCTTTTGATGGGAATCTTCGTTTCACCTTATACTACGGCAAAATTCTTTCCCGCGCGAATAAGCAGCGCGGTTTAATGAACCGAGGAGCCAAGGAATTTAAACACTTGTGGGCCACAAGATCATTATACACTGCGCTTGTACGCCCTCTTCTTGAATACGCCGGCATTATCTGGAAACCAGCCTTTGAAATTCACAGTAACAGACTCGAGTCCATACAAAAACAATTTTTACTTTTCGCCCTAAGAGAACTGTACAACCCTTACGATTTCGAAGATTTACTCCCCTATGAAGTAAGACTGGCTCATTTAAACTTAACTCCACTTGCATCCAGAAGAATGGTAATATCGGCCCGCTTCACATTTGACATCGTTAGAGGAAATTCTTGAATAGTAAAATGGTGATAAATATCCCTGGAAATCAATCGTTTGCTTAAGGAATATCCACATTCCGCCATATATGCAGCTAATAAGCCGGTAAATAGATGCTGCAGGGTTTTCAATGGCTTTAGCAACCTTTATTTTGCAACGATTTCCAAACTATCCTTCAAAACCTCCCTTATCGCAGATGGCATTGACACATGTCTACAATCATTTCACGCCAATTTAATATGTGCAGCTCGTTCTTTCGAGCTAAAAAGTGATATTTGGTGTTTGAATTTGAAAATTGAATTGTGCAAATGTCTTTCCAATAAGAAAATCGATCGAAAATTGACCAGCAAAGTACCAGCCTTTAAAAGTAAAGGCTGGTACTGAGTTAATCGTGAAGGAAAATTTTTACAAGTCTCCATTGTCTCGTCATTCTTTCGAGTGAAAATTTTAACAATGGAGAAAAACAGATACAAAGCTTATTCCTGTCGGATCAAATGTCAAGGATTTCAATTTTTGATCGATTTTCTTATTGGAAAGACAAGCGACAATTCGAATGCCTTATTGGGCTGATGGAGAGTCATCCACAAAGCCTGAAACAGCACAGCGAACACATAAAAACCATTTCTAATATTCACCAATACTTTTTTCTAATCACTATATTTATAATCTTGTATAGCAAGTTTAAGTATACCTGGAACACTTGTAAATACCGTCCTCTTTTTTATTTCACTAATCATTTGCTTATCCCTGGAAATTTCCTGTTTGCGTTCGATTTTCCTTACTTTCCATTTGAACTTTAATTTTTTCTATGCTGCTCCCTCTTCAAAGTAAGCCGCACTTGTGATTAGTGATGGGCGCTTCTGTTGTTTTCAGAAAACGAAAACGAACTGTTTTTTTCCAAAAACAACTATTTTTTAAAACTTTTTGAAAACTGTTTTCACTCGACCAGCAGCATATTGATACTGGGTGTTACCATTAGTGATGGGCGTTTCTGTTGTTTTCAGAAAACAAAAACTATTTGAAAAAAACAGTTTGAAAAAAACTGTTTTTTTCAAACTGTTTTTTTTTCAAATAGTTTTCGTTTTCTGAAAACAACAGAAACGCCCATCACTAATGGTAACACCCAGTATCAATCTGCTGCTGGTCGAGTGAAAACAGTTTTCAAAAAGTTTTAAAAAACAGTTGTTTTTGGAAAAAAAGCAGTTCGTTTTCGTTTTCTGAAAACAACAGAAGCGCCCATCACTACTTGTGATATTAAGGGATGGAAAGTTTGTGCGCGCCAACGACATGCAGTGTTCCCAAGCCGTCCCCCATCTAAGTACTGACCACGCCCAACACTGTTTAACGTCGGTGATCGAACAAGAACCGGTCGATGTCAGTGTGCCATGGACGTGGTAAATTTCAAGTGTTGAAAACTTTCAATGACATGGTAAATTTCAAACGTTCAAGCGTTGCCATTCAAACACAAATTCATAGTCACCTCACCTAGAGTCACTTGAAGTGACTCTCAGAATACCGATTCGTAGGTGACGTGACTTTCCAAGTGACGAGCGATCTCACGTGAGGTGACTCTCAGAATAGGGCCCTATATATTTACTATTTATTTTATTACTTAGTTATTCATTTATGCGTTATTTATTTGTACCTTACTCTTTTATATTATTAGTGTTGCATTTATTTGTAGTTTTTTCCTTTTCTGGTTTCAATCTGTTGCTTATTTATATATATGTATTAAATTTAAGCTTTGTTTGGCTAATAAATAAAATAAATAAGATGTTGTGCAAGTGAAACCTAACTATTGGTTTCACCTTTCACGAGATATTTCCGAAAACTGGCTTTCGTGAGCTTTGACCTTAAATAACTTTCTTTGTGCACGCGATTTCGTAATTGACTTTTCACATAGTGTTTCTGATACCATAATAAAGATAATTTCATTCGCAGAGAAAGACAAAAACGTCTGGTCCTTCCTTCTGTAATTTTTGACTTCATAGTAATTTTTCTGGCAAGAATTTTTTACTCACTCGAGTATTTGCTTACTCCAATTCCTTCTTGGCAGTGTTTCCTTACAGTTCTTTCTCGCTCATGTAGATAAATTAAGAGACATCGTAACAGGAATCGATAGAAAGCCCGTTGTCACATAGGGATTGCTTGAGTGATTTCCTTTAATATTTAAAAAAAAATCGAATTTAATTATACATTTTTTTGGAAGTTTAATGTTACTTATTTAAGTTCGGTTTAATTGAAATCCTTCAACTTTACATTACTTACACAAGCAATAACGCATTGCGTAATTATCCTGTTTCAACCGTCTTTGGAGCTCATAGCTCTCCTTAAATTGTCTACCATCGTATGACAAAAATCAACGATTTATCGAAAAACTCTGAAAAACGAGCTTAAGCGAACTTTAATCCATATACGTAAATTGTAAATTATGTGTGAAGTTATGAACATTGCGATTATTGGCAAAATGGATTTTGTAGATGAACTTGGACTGAACGTGAACTAGTTGGCACTGTGCAGTCGCATCTTCGATTGCGGGAGCTGCGATGTAATCCGCGACGGGCGGCATATTATGAAATGGCAAGATGCAAACGAGATTGTTAATATATCACACATTTATCGGCAAACGAGTGGAATACTTACATATTGGCACTAGTTGGCATGGAGTGGGCGCCGACCTGGCCCAGTCGCATTCATTTTCAAGTTGCTCTCGAGGACGTGCCATCATGGTTTGTAGCATCTACTGATGACTACCCTCGGTACATTGCAGCGAATATACTTATTTGGTTTAATTCGTCTTTTTGCTTATCTACGAGTACTAGTCGTACTTACATGTGTCTGCTCTTGATCACTTGGCTTGGCATTTGTTTGTCGCCTTTCGCAATGGATATTGAGCGGAAAGGCTGATTCGTGCCGTATCTTATTGTCACCTCTTTTTATTTTGCACTGCTGCATTTCGCTGGCCGGACGTGCGAACCTTGAGTGTTTTGTTCGATGTTTAATGAAAGAGAGAACACGGGAAACTGGAAATGAACGTGTTTTGTTGAAGATGTGCTGCCGAAGAAGATGAAAAAGTGTAAATTATAGCTTTACCGTGTTGAAGACATGAATTGAAACGAAGGAAGTTTGAATAAATGGTTGTAATTAGATGTAACGGAATCCGTTGCGATGTTATGTGATATTATGTCTAACGACTGTATCAAGATCATTAGGCTTGCAAGAGTTACCTACTTATTGGTGGAAATGAATAACTATGCAATTTCGTTCTTATTGCGATGATTCCAAAGCAATTAGGTGGATAGTGAGCTTATAGTGCTGCGTTAAAACCTACCATCGGATTGAATCAGATTTATTTGTGCCAATTCAGCTATAGTGGAGTGATAAGCCAAAACAAAAGACTCACCAGGAATTTGTTAATGCAACAATGTATACATTCGTTCGCAATCACAAACTTAATTGGCATTCACCATAAACCTCTAATAAATATTCTCATAACAAGCACATAACGAATAAATTGCAAAAAACAATATCAAAGTGCAATTGCAAATAACCTACCCGTCTCTTAATTACATATGCAAATGCATACTAATGCGAATATGCGACAACACACATTAAGATCTCCATAACGTGATAAAGATTCCATATGTACGACAATAATTTCCACGCCAAGTTTTGCCGTATCTACCATATCTATACAGTCCATCACACCTAGCGTATCTCCGTTACAAACGAGCATTATCTGCCCGTAATTTACCTATGCACAGTCATGTCGGTAATGCTAAATTACTCGAACTTTTTAGATTGTACGCAAGATTCGAGTAAGTTACCAAACAACTTTTTTGACTTTTACGGCTTACGGCAAACATTCGTACATTGAATTTGCATTGTTGTTGTCGTGGCTACCTACCAACATTGATGCCAAAAGAAAGATTGAAGACGACAAATTGTCTAAGTTACTGCGATTTCACCGGTTTTGTGTATGATCGAGAAAAGTATGCTTGTGTCAAGCTGGGAAGCTTAAATGCTCTAATGAGACTTGACCTTGTCATAATTTAAATGCTTGTGGAACAGCTTATTTGGTTTTTGTTGGAGGCTGACATCTTTCTTGATCTACGTTAGAATGAGAAATATTTTTATTTTAGTAAATATTGCGTACCAATGATATTACGACGAATTTATGTTTTTATTGAGTTTTTTTTTTTTTTAGAAAAATGAAGAATAAACGAAAGAAGAAAGGAAAAGAAATTTATGGAAAAAAGGCTACCAAGGAAAGGTTTATTTATGTATATATTTATTTGTTCAATTCTCCAATAGAACAGACTTACGTCCAATTACAAATTAGGAAGAAAAATAAAAGAAGAAAAATAATCTAAGAGATTGAGCAAAACAATGTGACAATACAGTCTAAGAAAAGAATACTATACGAAAATAAATAAAGTAATAAAATTAAGCAGTCACAAGTTCAAAATTGACGTAATACCTTTGGACTCTATTTTTCAATAGGTTTTTGTGTCCAAAGAACGTCAACGGAAGAGGACCGAGTTTCAACTCGTTATGTTGTCTAGCTATGCATAGCAACGGTGAATAAAAGTAAACATCGTTCGTGCGAAAGAAACGTTTAACATGAAAGAGGATCTGTTAGATCGACCAGATTCCCGAACAGAAACCCGGCTGCATAGATCAGAAAAGGAGACACTTGTTAAAGAAATCTCTGCTTGATTCAAGGGAAGAGATCTGTAATCTCGAGAGTCGATGATTATTTTCACAATAAGGGATGTTGAATTTGTAAAACATAGAGCCGGTACACCTACGTTGGACGAATTCTAAGGAATGCACAAGGTATTGGTAATGGGGACACCACACTTGATGACAGTATTCCAGAATACTGCGGACAAATGACAGGAAAAAATGAAAACATGTGGAGAGGTTGACAAAGGATTTGGAGGATCCAAGGATGAACCCTGACAATTTAGAAGCCCTGGCAGTGACATATATTATATGTTGATTGAATTTGAGTTTCGAATCAAATATCACACCAAAATCCTTGAAATTGACAGCAGGAATTTAAAACAGAGTAAGAGAAGGTAATATATGTAATTTTAAGTGTATAGCACATTAGGTGACATTTCGCGACGTTCAGAGTAAGTGCGTCAGCGATGCATCAGTTATTTAATGCAGAGAGATAATTTTGTTACTGATAGCAATCGTCAAATGTTTCGATTACTCTGAACATCTTGAAGCCATCACCATACAAAAGACAAGGAGAACGTATACAGGATTGCAGATCATTAATAAACAGCAGGAGCAACAAAGGACCAAGAATTGAACCTTGCGGAACTCCTGAGGTTGGAAAAAATGCAACCGAGGTACAGGAGTTGACAGTTACGACACAAATACGATCAACAACATTGGAAGTCAACCAGGAGAGTACCATGGTTTATGATTTTATGTAAAAAAAACATTTGTAGAACCATATATAATACATTAAGTTGAAGAATAACTTAGCAAAAGTGTCATCGGCAAAGTATCAGCTATCATAAATGTGCTAACAGTAGTGAGAAACCGTACTTGCACTAAAACGTTAATTTTACGAACGGTGGTGCCGACGGTATTACCAGAAATCAGGAATAAGCTTGTCGTGATCCATTCACAACAATAACAGTTTCAAAAGGTTTGTGCTACTTAAGCTCTGCTATATGTGACGCAACTTTCGATGGCATATCTGTAAGCGTATTGTTCATTATATACTGAAATGTTCAGTGCGATGCAATAAAGCAAACCTAACATGAAAAGCCGTCACACAGACGAAGAAAGCCTCATCTTAAATTAAGAAAGTGCATTTGAAAAACTGAGATACGGTAGACAGTTTTATGGAACTGACAGAAAGTAGGATAATATTTTGGAGGAAATTGAAGTAAGATCAAATGATCTCATGCAACAAATGTGAATCAACGCCAACTTAATTGAGTGAAACAACCAGCTGTTCCAAAATGTTGCCGAAAAACAAACTGTCCCGAAACAAAACGAAATTCTATGCAAGCAAAAGAGAAAGCAAATGCCCATCACAGCGCTGACGCCGACGTGCTCTATCTCGAGTGCGCACGATGAAGATTTGACCGAGAATGGATCCCAACTTCAAGATGGCCCAATGCCCTCAGCAACTAAACTAACAGCCGTAAGAGGGACATACATAAATGATACTCAAATGGAGGCAGAAAATCTTGACCTGACAGAATATCCTACCTTTCTTTTCCAATAATTGAAAGTAAAGAATACGACTACTTACTGTAAAATTAGTGCAAGTACTTTAACTAACATAAAGACACAGTCACATACAAGTAGCAAATTCATCCAGAGATCTCAAAGTACTCAAAACACCAGCACAAACGTATTCATACAATCAACGGAGCTAATCCTAAGATAAGCCAGAGCAGTGCCTCTCAATATCCCGCCTCAGCAAATTTTACACCGTCAAACGAGTTGATTTCTGTATCCAGAATGCTACTGCAACTATATTAAATCCCTAGAAAGATCACCAAAATCTTCATCCACTTCAAAGTAGAATATCACACCTACTATCTCCCGTAATATAAGAATTTAAACTTTGTAATTGCCTTAAAAATCTTGATTTCGATCGATAATTCTGTCTGAAATGCGATAGGCACCACAACTTTAAAAACTACAAGAAGCTGCGCGAAAAAATCCCAAAATGCATCAATTGCGGAGGCGAATACTCTTCTAGCTACAGAGGCTGTTAGTAGCGAATGGAAGCTCCAGCACTAAGCCCATAAACGAGCCAACATTCAACGCGACCGCTTAACCGAAATTTCAAACCTCTACTTTCATCCCTAGTAACAATTCTTCTACGTCTTCAAACCGATAGCATATGGGCCAGTTTTTGACCATTATGCAAGAACAGTTTCACACAAAGACCAGAGGGTAGAAACAGTTGACAAATTCATACCCGACAAGGCACTTAAGCTCTTAGAAAAAATCGAAAGGCGTCTGTATCTATAGCATGATACCCTTAGATTCCCGAACAACAACGGACGCCAAACTTATCTTCACATCAGGCGACTCAGAGACTAGTCCGGATTATCTACACTGCAATAGTCAAACGTCAGTGATTAAAGCAGTGCAGAAAAATAGCAGACTACCACAATTCCTCGTTGTTATACAATTTTGCATTTCCACCTATTGAACTTGACAAGCTTCTAAGTCTAATCCAAACGGCCTTAAATACTAACTTTGCGCCACTTTACTTACCCGATTAAAACAAATTCATCCGTTTTTTTCAAATCTATCATCTGGTGGCAAACAAATATACAATCTGTCAGTAAACTCAAAAGCTTCTTAGAATATAATTAATTTTTACGACGCATCTATTTCATTCCGAAAAATTCAATGCGTATTGATTTTCGTGATAATGATATTAAGATAAAATTAAACATGATATATTTATCTGTACAAAAATGTGCAAATGAATATGTTTTTGATTTGTAGGCTTTTTCATGTTGAGCTGTAAGTTTTCTTTCGCCAGAACTTGTTTTGCCATACATTATTTATTTGGCTTCAGCTTTTTAAGCAAAAAAGTATTTGGATAATATTTTGAATGGATATTTGATTTCGCGTAGCTATTCATTTAGCTTGCTCAAAAATGAATCCATAAAAATTTTCGCTAGAAACCACAATCCGGAGAAAAAATTCTCAATAAATATGTCAAAGGTATCGTTGAACTTTTTACTACCTAAAAATCAACAATAAAAATTCACCAAATCCTTCCCATCAAAGCGTATTGCCACAACACTCCAGCTTTATTCGTCCCAAATATTTTGAAGCCCATAACAATGCTGTATGACGTCGAAGAATGTTAAAAGGTCGTGTTATCTTCTTAGATATTTCCAAAAGCATCATATAAAAGTGTCAATCATACCAAGGAATCATTCATACATCAAATGGCAGTTGGAATGGTATAAACGTGAATAGGCCGAAAGCTCTCATCTCCTTCCACCCACGAATTTAGCAAAAGCAAAACGAAAATCAAGCGAAAGTTGATTTTCCATCTGTCGACCGCCGCACATTCCTTTGTTATACGACATCGTTGTTTGGTAAATTTGAACTCCGATTTTATCAACAATAAATGCTAGATAGATGTCAGAATATTTCATGGTAGTATCTTGTTTTGCGTACATTCTGACATAAGATGAAGCACGAGCGAGCTTTCAATTAAGATTCGAAAAGTGTTCCGGTCTCTTGAGAAAATTCATTTAATTACCGGCACTCATAGAACGGGTCTCATAAATGCAATTTTATGTTGAAGTTGGAAAGCAGGAAAAGGATTGATGGTAAAAAACGGTGACTTTCTTAATTTGAGGTTTTAAGCTTAGACAGTTGCTTTGAATAAGAAAAGATGCGACTACATCTTAATTTGTCTCGATAGAAGTGTAATTTAATTTGTAGAGGGAGGATAAGGGACTTAAATTATAAACTATGATACTTCCGTTGTAGAACTTTCGTATAGCAGAAAGTAGTAGTGAAAACTTATAAAGTAAATAATTAAATAACCCATGGCTTTTTCTACAAATCAAACTAAGTGAGCGAAACAGGATACATTCTATTTGAAACGCCTTAGTGCTGCCGATTGTTCCATACAAAACAATGAATATTTTTGAATGCTCAAAATACATGTGTTCAAAAGTTGGTTTTAAAAAAATACGCTTGGAATTTGTATTCCTTTTGGCAAACACCCATAAATAATGAGCTACTTGCGAGACGTGCGCACCTCATTCGAAGTCGAGCCTGGTAGAAATTGCCTGGCGATAAATCGAATCGTTTATGAACTCGAAAAAAAACGCTAGAAAAATTTACAACAAATGATTTGAAAATAAATTGTCAGCACTTAGTCACCACCATTCCATCACAAATCCAAAATATGCCCAAATCCAAATAATTCCTGATTTCCAATCAATCGCACTCGAAAAGAAAACACAAGAATTTTCTTCTGAATCATACGCGGCTGTGAGTATCTTTCGAAAGTAAATGATGAGACCATGTCACATCCGAAACTGACTGGAATAAATTGTAAGCTTCATAATTCTACATGTTTCAATTCGCCTTCTCTACTCAAATTCATGCTATTTATCAAGACAAGCAATTAATTACGCATTCGTTCTTCGAATATAATCTTTTGTGATTCAGACTACCAGCACTCGGTTAAATGGATTGCGATTGATTGGTAGGATTGGATAGATTTTGAGTAGTATCGATGGTGATTTTCCTGATGGTGTAGATTAAAATTAGGTATTACGTCATTAGGGAAATGATTGAACTTCTCAAATGGCTGTAGATGAATAAATCATATCAATGTGCAGGCAATTCAGTTACGCCGATTTTTGGTGTATTCAAATTATTTTAAATAAACTTAATTGATTTTATATTCATTTATCTTGCATGTTTTTGTGTATTGATACGGTACGTATAGTCATTCAAAATTAAATACATTACTTTCTGTTTTAACTAAAATTATGTAATGTATTTAATTAATATAAATTCCAATCATGAAATCAGGAAATAACGTGATCAATTCAAACTCAGTGTTGAAATTTGCGATTGTTATGTGCATAACATTTCCGATTCGGCTAAATTAATAACGGTTCATATTGAAACTGTATAAATCTGCGATTATATGTCAGCTCTAGTAGCATCATGACCCCTAACCGCATCATCGCTATTCGACCCTTCGTTGTAACCATCAGCTCAGACACCAGCGAAAATATCTAGAGTTCTACTATGCTTTACGGCTGTCATTTATTGGATATGAGCACATAAATTACAGGATTGGTAAATCTGTCCATCCCTCGACATCATCATGAAACAGCCCTAGAAGTTCATAGGATCTTTCATAACTTCCACAAACTGTGTCTTTTGGTAGCATCTACCGACTCAAACATCATTGTTTATGTACAGAAGATACCTTTATTCTCCAAAAGCTATGCTTTTCTTTGTCAGCTCAGCAATAGCCCTAAAAATCCGGCGTCGATGGATTGATTTCATCGGTTTTTCAATATTTGCCTCCGAGTTTGAAACCACCTCACCGGAAAAATAACTCCACACAGTGCGTATTCCAATGTAACAAAGTGCAGCGGTTATGGTCTCATACACCAAGTATATGGTCGCCTCAGCTATAAAATATCGCTGGAAAAGCTACAAGATAAAATGGAAATTTCCATGCATTATAGGACTTTCTGCTAAGCACATAGTCTCAACTCCCATGCACATAGCTTCAATTGCTATATACATAGTCCCGATTCCTATGCATAGAATCTCGGCGCATATCTTATATTTTGCTGCATATATCATCAACATTTTACAAAGCGTTAGCTTCAGGGGTCCCTGATTCGAATCTAGGCTCAGTCGGTACTTGTTTGTAATAAAGAAAAAAATCTAGAAATAATATCTCGTCTATGAAAATGGAAATCTTCAACACATCCCATCTTCAAGATCCGAGAACACACAAAAAAAAGAAATGACCATGAAAATTAAAACATTTCCAGCTTTCGATAAAAAAAGAGATTCTACTTTCAAGAGTATTAAACGATTTCAAAAGCTAATGAAAAAATTTAAAACCTAAATAGTATATATGTTAGTGAGAAGAAGCGATATCTTTCAAAATAGATGTAGACTTCTAATTAGTATCGAAGTTAACTGAAAAAAGATAAGTTCCCGATCAGCTTCGGAATTATCATAAAAAAATCATAATAAAAACCCTAACGGTATTCAAATTCTAGAATTTTCAAAATTCATTAGTTCTTGCCTAGTTTGTTATTTGTCTCTGCAATATATATTGTAAAACAAAAACAATCGGAAAATACTAATCAGTTCCAAGTATAAAGGCATCAATGAAAATTTACAAAACGGAAGTAATTTATTTAAATAAATTCCTCGTCTTATTCAAACCTCCAAACCAACTACCGATACTTGTTGGCAATATCAACCCTATCATAATTCATGCACATATGTATATGTTGAGAAATCTGGATACTAGAAATACTTTTTGACTTTGCATGTGCATTTCATAGAAGCACCGGAGAAATGTTTGTTCAAGCAATAAGCAAAGAGAACAGCGACAACAATCTATACAGATATACATAGATAGTGCAACATTGCGTTGCATTAACAGTATAAATTCACATCTATCTATCCATATATATTTACATATATATGTATCTGCACTTATATCTGGAACGTATTAAAAGCATTGAGTACTGATGTGAAATTCTATGGAAAAGGAAGAAGGCAATATAAAAGCAAGGCCTCTTCTTACGTAGATACATGGTAACGAACTGATTAGTGCCATTAAGAGGTTTGCGTCTTTTCTTTCGCATGTGATTGTTTGAGTTGAAATACATATACTTGCAGTTCAACGACACATACCAAGCAAAAAATGCAATAATCATTTGAAATATTCAAATATAGCTATTTACTGGAAATAGATTGTAGCGAATTGTAACTGAAAACGACAAAAAAGGACAACGAATACATCAATCCACCCTCATCCAAATCATAGATCAAAGACAACGAATTAACCAAATCGATTTTCGAACAGTTTTGAAGTGGTGCTACTGTATCGCTCTTAGACATTGACATCGTGTATGACTAGTGAATTTGTTATTTATTTGGTATTTTTTATTGTTATTTAGAATATCACACACAGTTTATTTTAAAAAAAACCGTAGAAAAACTAAAAATGTCGCGGCTTCATTGTACGAATATAGCCTAGCAACATCAAAAAACTACCTGTAAACTGATTCTCCTCACTCTCCACTCCTCATCTCGTAAATTTTGATCTCAAGTTCCAAATAAGTAATAAATGTCCTTCCATCCCTCGATATAACTTCCATAAAGCTGACTTTCAGAAAATGCCCTTTTTTGTTTGAGATCTGATGATGGACTGCCCATTGTCTTCTTCTAATCTCCTTCTTGTTCTAATCTCATCGATCACTTTATGCCTGATCATCATTCTCTAAAACCTAGTGGTTCCCCGTGGATCACATTGAACGTTTTTGATGGTTTTGCCGCCAAGGAAAAAGCTCGTAAAAAATTGAAAAAGCCACTGATCTTCACGAATTTCGTACCTTACGATATAACACTAAAGGACTAATCAATGTGGGATCACTGTTTAAGCATCGAGACTTTAATATGTTCCAATCAACCAGAATTTTGTTGGTCTTACATCCATACCCTCAAGTCAGTTCCTAATTCTGTGACGCAGCTCTTCCTAATTCTATGACGTAACTCTCTTTTTCTCCTCCTCATTTAAACATGCATCAACCCCCTCGATATATTCATATTCCTCCCGCACCTTACCTACCCTATGATCAGTACTAATCATTTATCCTAAAATTCAGTCTCTAATTCCCGTCCTTATGATAATCTCAACATCATGGTGATATTTTTCCCATCCACTTTAACATTAGGCTTCTGACGCAATCTCTTCATCATAGAAAGTCGCCTATATCTTCCCGTTTTCCACATCTGGTGGCTCATCCACAATTTCCAACTATGGCCCTATTTCCTTCCTATGTTGCTCCAATAAACGGCTAGTTGATTGTAAAATGTATCCTTCTATTCAACCATTTCTTATTCTTGAGCAGCTAATTTCGTCAAGGGCTCTACGATAGCTAACCCCGCGTTTGAAATAGCTAGAGTTCAAAATGCTCACGAGTTTCGTCGTCTAATTCGATTCTGAATATCAAATTAAAGTAATTTATCCGGACTTTTCGAAGGTATTTGGAACTGTAAACTATAACCTACTACATAATAAACTTGAAGAATTCGGCATAATTGGTCCTCTTATTTCCATAGCCGTCCCTGCAGAGTCATTTATTGACTCTATTTGCTCTTTATTTTTTCCTATTTCCGGAGTCACTGGGGTCTATGCTTCGTTCTTTACTTTTTTTCGCCAATGATCTATCATCAATTCCTTTCGTCTCCTTTATGCGGATGACTTAAAAATCCTTAGGATTCTTGCGAAACCGTTGTATACTTGACGACACGTGTGCGTTCCTTGGCAGCGGTGAGCTAGCACGAAATCTATCGGGCACTTAATATTCTCAAAATGTGATGTACTCGCTCACTTGAAATCCCTATAGTGTCTTGCATGATTACTTTCCCGCGTCTTCTGGTCCATTATGGTCGCTTTTCTATCAATGCATAGATCAAATTGATTCTGTAGCGATCGGAAGTCACTATTTCATCTGGTTTCAGAAGTTCTTTGTACATGGAACCCTTCTGATCGCATCAAATTTCCTGCAATGCCTTCTTTCCGAACTGGTTCGGTCTTGCAGTCAATGTTGATGCTTATCCTCAGTCAACCCATGATCTGTATCGTTTGGCGTTGTCGAAATATATCCATATTTCAGCTCCCGTTATGACGCGATGTAAAAAAAAATTCTTCCTCTCATATCGAGCAAGCAACACTTAGACCGTTTTTCGCTTTTCGAGTTGCCTTTCGTTCAGCTCATGAGGTGCTTATTTTCTTGCCTTCTTGATTTTCCTCATGGTATTTAGGCGATAACAAATGGTTCGGTTAATCTCTCGGAGATTTCTTCTTGGGTTTGGGTATCACCATCATCCAACAATGCTTGTAATTCGGCAGCTTCGAATTTTTTAGATGTTCTTTGTTTTTAAGTCGTTATTTCCAGTTTTAAACCTCCTAAACCATCTTGAGTTGAAACATCGCCACATTAAGTTTCGTCGAGTGTACGATGGCTTTCACTAGCGTTTTTCTTTTGAATAAAGATGAAAAGCAGTCCTTGCCGCAAAAACTCTTTATTTAAATCGAAGCTCCACGTCTTTAACTCAGAAAAAAAAAATGTGACGCTATCTTTCAGTCGATCAAACGACAATGGAGTTTTTTAAAAAAAAGTACAAATTACTAACCATCACACCTGGTAAATACTTCAAAGTTTTCACGAACAGTTTAACAACTGGTAGATAGTTTGACGAGCGAATTCGCTCCTCATTACAGTACGAAAATTATTAAACTAGAGGGATTGTCCATGTTGTCAAACAATGACAAATTAATTACTTACCAGCACTTATTTACAGGGTGGCCCAAAAGTCCCCCCCCCCCCCCCCACCTATTTAAGTGAACGCATTCTTCATTTCCCGTTGCCAAAATTTATCCCCTCTCAGTTTATCAAAAACCCTAAGCGGAGGTCAAATATCAATTCTTCATCTATCGTAAAGGTCATATTGTGCTTAGCTACGACAGCGTTAACATCAATATTAGCTGTCCTCAAGGGTCCTTTTTCATTGCCGTGTTTATCGTAAGTAGTCGTTTTTCTTAGAACAATTTTTACACGCTTCATGAAAAATCATAATTTTTTTAAAGTCTATCCTAGAGGACTTTTGTGCTTCTTCATTATGGCTTCGAATAGGATACAAACAAGGATTCAAATCCAAACTCTTGGCGAAATAGGAAAATCTGTTTCCGAAATATCAAGGACACTAGGGGCCAACAGGGAGACCGTACGATTATGGCTAGAAAGGAGACAAAGCGATGTACAGGACAAAGGACGTTCCGGTAGACCGACAACTCTTTCACCTAAAATAAAAGTAAGGAAGATAGTTGAAAACAAGCCAGGCATCGGAACAAGGGCAGCGACCAAAAGGATAAATCAATCCGAAAATGACTAACAGCGGTAAAAGACAACGTCTCGATCAACGGTACATTAAATCGACGAATTGGGGAAGACATGTCTACGTGAGACGAGTAAAGCCGCTTCTTACTGCAAAGAATGTCACAGATAGACTTAACTTCTGTAGAAGGTTGCAAAGCGAAGGGTTTTGTGAAGATAGTGCTCTTGGAAGGGCTAAGCGAGCTAACGTACTTTTTACGGATGAATCCCAAATTGTTTTGCACCCAACGCCGAATAGGCAAAATATGAGAGTAAGAACAAGTTATGCAAGCACTATTGAACCCATGCAAAAGCCGAAATTTGACCTCAAGATAATGGCTCACGTGGAAAGTCGAGACTTCATTTTGTTGAGCAAAACACAACCGTAAATGGATCCTATTACCGGAACAGCATTTTACCAGCTTACGCAGGATGACAGAAGACAGTTTCCACATAAAAATTTGGTAATTCTTATGCAGGATAGGGCGCGATAGCATACAACAAAGGCAACATTGACACTGGCAAAATCGATGTTTCAACTGTTTGGGAAGATTGGCCTGGAAACTCTCCTGATCTTAACCCAATCGAACACGTTTGGGCTAGACCTCGACATCCGATGCCCAAGAATAGACGACAATTAATTGCAAGAGTACAGCAAGAATGGAGCAGCTACACCGAAATCGAATTAGAAAATGTATGTGATAGTTTTGGACGACGTATTTTAGAATGTATAGATAATAACGGTTGACATACGCATTATTAGTCATAAGAATAAGAATCTGTATTATGTAAGCATCACAAATAAATTTGAATTTCTAAATTATGTTTTTTTGGTTTGCCTTTTATAACCAAAAGTTTGTGGGGAGAAACTTTTGGGCCACTCTGTATAAAATAATTCCAACACCAACGGCAATATTAAATATTTGCTCTATTTAGTGTTGTCACGACTTGCGTATTTTGAATCCATTCGTGTCTCAATACATTTTCTCACCTCTTAAATATTCGTGTATCATTCCACCAGACATTTTACAACTTTCTGATCACTCAATCATTTAGTTTTTACGTACATCAAAACATATGTATTTGAACATAAAATTACGCATATGAATTACTGAAAGAAATTTAAATTCAATCTTACAAATTATGTTCAAATCAAATTCAACGCTAATTTTCATTGGCAATATTTTCACATAACATTCACAAAACTCCTCATCTTGGCAATAAACCCAATCCCGAATCTAAATATAATTATTATTAATCCATTCAATCACTGTCCATTATAACCACATCCATCTTATCTTATCAAACCATTTCAACTGTCATCCTCTACTAATTTACTATCTATTTCAATTATGTACAGTTCAAACCGAATTCAAATCCGAATCGTAACAAGTATCAATGATTCTATTTATAATTCACATTATGTACTCATACCCTAGCCTTACCCTATCTGGCTGACGTCGAGCCTATGGCATCGTGATTATTTACACATAAATTAACATTAAAAATTTATTGCTTGGAAATTGTTCAATTAAAAAGTCAACAAATCTCAAATCATCATCCATATTTGTATTTTATTACTATCTACTCTCTAGTTGTTGCTATCATGTTTATATCGTTACGTCGAGAGAACGACGGCCACGGTACAGAATTTATATCAAGAATTTATTTGAGCGATATGTTGTCGGGGCGTTGTTGCGATAACAGAACGTACATTACATACTCGGTGAGCAGCTTTAGAACATGCAACGAAAACTTGTTGATACGAGTATGCTGCGGTTGTAGAATGAATGTTGTTAGCTTAGCTACAGGTCAACATTTGCTGGATTTCAACTAGTTTTCTCTACGATAAAATTTTTGCATTTATAATTTTGAAATCCATAAAATGCAGGAAGTGCTATAAATAATTCATTTCAGTGTCGTGTTGTGATTGTATTTGCATAAAAAATTTACTATTTGCAAGCAACATTGTTATGTTGAAATACGTCATAATTTTAAGAAACATTTTTATCGTTTTGCTTTAAAGTATATTTTCTTCTTAAATAATTTAACAAAAAATACTATCTTACGAAATATTTTTTTTTTCTCATTTTAGGTAAGTGCCACCAGCAAAATATACACTTTTTTCCTGTGAGTACAGCATGATTACTTGTTAAATGAGTGAAGTCATTTACGACTCATTCACGACGTTCAAATCGAAATAGGTTTTTATGATTCTGATGATACGTTCACAGTTTTCCTAGGTTAGGTTAGGTTAAAGTGGCTGCCGATCCACAGAGGTCTGCCGACCGACACACATAGGCACAAGAGAGGCCCGTTGTGATGCCACAATAATTTGTGACTCAACCAAATGTCTCGACATCTCCCTAAGAGATGCACGGCATTCAGCAACAATCATGGAAACTGTACAAGGACCAGCAATGGATTTAATAGCCGCTTGTCTATCTGTGAAAATACCAATATTGACCCCGAATATTCGATTACACAGAAGCCAGTCGATTGCCTGTAAAGTAGCCGCAACCTCCGCCTGAAAGACACTACAATGGTCAAAGGACAGCTTGAGATTCAGCTCATCTGAGTATACACCACTTCCGACTCTATTGTTTAGCTTTGAGCCGTCAGTGTACACATGGATAAGCCCACTTTCGAGGGTGACACCATTCATCCCTACCAGGAATGCGTCAACACCCGCAAGAGCAGGAACTCCATCGACCAAAATCCTCGCATGGCCGAATTCTGTTCTATAAATACAATTTAGTCTCACAGCAGCCAGATTAGCTTGCTGTAAGATAAGTAGATTGGTTGGCAGCCAATGAAGTAAACCGAAGATTGCCTTAGTAGGGGCGGAGCGGAGCGCACCAGTTACAAGTAGTGCAGCCATTCTCCGCACTTCTTCAAGCTGCCACCAGAACGCCTCCCCAAACAATAGAATTGGCTCAACCACAGCAGTGTAAGGCCAAGCAACAGTACGAGGTTGTAATCCCCAATTCGCTCCTATCATTCTTCTCCAGCAGTAAAGTGTGTTGAAAGCCTTCCGAGCTCTTTCTGCTACATTGTAGGTCCATAATAACTTCGAGTCAAGGATCAGCCTTAAGTACATGACCCTCTGGCTCAAGTTAATGGAAACTCCATTCAATTTGAGTAACTCAATAGAAGAAATTTTGTACTTCCTTGTAAACAGCACTAGTTCCGTTTTACTAGGATTCACATTCAAGCCGCACTCACGACTCCAACATGAAAGTATGTCAAGAGAGTGATTTAGCCTCTCCGATAGCGTAGATAAATACTTTCCCGACACTGCTACAGCTAAGTTGTCTGCATAAGCAATCACTTTGCAGCCGGCACGGTCCAGCCTCATTAGAAGAGTATTCACCTCACAGCAGGGGAGAGAGAACTCCACCCTGAGGTGTGCCCGTACTGACTCCTCGTCTTACGCTGGCATTCCCCAGGGAAGAGATAACCACTCTACTTTTGAGAAGCTGCACAATAAAAGCAATCAGCCGCTCATCCACATGCAGCACCGAGAGAGCCTCAACCATTGCGTTAGAATTGACGTTGTTGAAGGCCCCCTCGATGTCCAAGAAGGCGGCAAGCGTATATTCTTTAAGAGCAAGAAATTTCTCAACTTGCTCAAAAAGGACGTGAAGGGCAGCCTCAACATACTTACCTTTGACTGCGAGATCAACATAGGATCGATTGATCTTTTAATATGGTAATCAATGATCCTTTCCAAAATCTTAAGCTGCACTGAGCTAAGACTTATTGGACGGTTGTCCTTCGTCTTAACGTGAGAAACTTTTCCTGCTTTCGAAATAAACACAACTCTAGTTTTCCGCCAGCTGGTGGGAACATACGAGAAGCGTAGGCAAGCATTATACATCTCCCTGGGCCATGGTGGCGATACTTCTATGAACTGCTGCATGTCAGCCGCAAGTACGCCATCAGGGCCCGGGGATTCAAACGGCTCAAAGGAGTTAATAGCCCACCTCAGTGTAGAGTTTGATATTCCGAACGGCGGCGTTATACCGTAAGTTAGTTCCGTTTGGTGCACTGTCCCTAAAGGCAATAATTGCCCGGAAAATGTGCGTCCATAAGAACGTTTAGAGTATCTGCGCTCGAACCAGTCCAAATGCCCTCGCTGAGACTCTCTACGTTTCCACAGAAAGATCTCCACGAGCACCTCATTGCCTTGCGTACGGCGTACAACTAAAAATAAATAATTGATTTTGAGCATTTTAATTTGCAAAGGTAGATTATGGAAGCTTTGCACCATTATTAACTTGATTTCTCTACTGATGTTGATACATCGAAAGTAATATGCCTATCTTCGTCTGCGTCTATCCGTTCATATATTAAAGAAAGGAAGCATTACCATCAAAATACCACTGTCTGTCAAGAATTTGAAATTTGTAATAGTGAAGGATTTTTTGAATCCAAATCTTGCTTTCAAAAGTTATTGACAAATATGTCTCGGCTATTGCATTTAAACAGAAAATCTTGAAATTCCCTATGCGATCAAAAAAAAAACAAACCATTCAAACAAATCAAAAGAATTTCAAAATCTTGTTATGTCTTATTTATGCTCGCACGAAACAAACGTAAGCAAGCAATTGAAATACATCCACAGACTCATTCATAAGCCTCGTCTACCGCCCCGTTCTCAGTTAAGAATAATTGTGTCGTGCATACATACACTCATAATGTGATCACTTCTCTCGCTCTAAAAATAAATTGCTTGAAAAAGTGTAAACAAAATGAACAGAGAAGAGAATTGCGATGAATTTTTTTGCACAAATAAATCACCACACAATTAGTCATACTTTACACAGCTTCAATATATACTGCGGAACATTTAATGCTGACGACCACGATTATAGGGTATTGTTGCTATAAAATAATTTATTTTTAATTCTTGTATAATTCAGAATAGTTCATATTGCTGACACGCAAAATAGAAACGAACATGTTCATATCTTCACTTCGCTTTTTATTATTAATAATAAATTGCAACCTTTTATACTATAGCAAACTCACTCATAAATATTAAAACATATTGTTTTCATCAAACTTTCCATTTTCTTCACATCAAGATGAGATGAAAAATAATGGTGCAAAGCTTCCATAACCCCCATCAATCGAATATTTTTTATTTTTCATTCATACATCGCTTCACTCTTTTTTCATCTACCACATGAACATCATGCAACTATTCATACTACCACTCAGCATCATCACCCCGATCTCCGCTAACATATTTTTCGACGTGCTAATTGAATTACCAATCTGAAGAAAAAAAACAACAAAACGTGAAACAGAATCCAATAGTTTTTGTTCCGTGTCGTCCAACATAATTCCCATTCGATGCAAATTCAAAATTTTAACGTTTTTTTTTATATTTTTTACGTTTCTCGATGCAGTGAATTTTATATCAACGAATAGGACCCCGTTCTATCTAGAATGCAGAGATATTGAAATTTTTATGATGTCTCTGTCTATCTATAAGTGTGAACTTTGTTGTTTTTTGCAGTTTTCTATAAAAATGTTTGCATCAAATTGGTATAATGTTGGAATGTTATAAAAGTTGGATAGAATCCAGAGCTATAAGACATGCATGAATGAAATTGTGAAGATTGTAGTAGGGTGTGAAAATGTACAATGATTTCATAGAAAAAAAATGATAGCAATTTTGCTCTGTGGGCTACCAATTCCAGATATGATTTTTTTTATTTATATTAATTCCTTCAAAGTAAGCCGCACTTGCGATATGAAGGGATAATATGACAATATGATATGATTTGTTTATAATTTAGTGCCAAATATTTACTGAAATTTGGGTCAGCTTGTATTGAAAAAACGCTAAAATAGGAACTGATTTAACAATAATTTTGGAACAAAACTATGTTTTATTAATAAAATCGCACATTGCATATTATAGTCGGCTATTGTATTTTCTTACAAAAACAATAGCTTTTTGAAAAATTATCGAATTCTTAAACGCGATAGATCAGTGCTATAAATTCCTAAACAATTCATGTACGCCATTGTTTTCCAAAGTGAGAAAGAAGTACCGATATGTCTTAAATATGCTATAATTTCTCGAAAAATAATTTAAATGGCTACATATCCAAATTAAATACTTGAAACCAAATCAAGTAAATTCAAATACATATGTTTGTACAGTCGCTCATAGTTCAAGTTATGTGTGTACTTGGTACGATTTGAATAAAACCTCGCAATTCGTGAAAATTCTTCTAAAAGTAAATTCTTCTAAAAGTATTCTACAAAGTAAATATTTGTCTTATTTATTAGCTCCAATGAAAAAACACATTTCTTAACTTAACAAGATAAAAACAAATTCATTTTAATAATGAAATATAAAATGCGGCTCTACACTTGTCGCTGTTTTAAAGCTAGTCAATAGTTGATGAGGTTTTCTAGTACAGGTTTGCTCGTTGTTTTGGTTTAACCAAAGTAATAAAATTGAGCTGCGGTAAAAAATCAGGCCATATGATAATTGACCGAAACATACTGTACAAAATAATGCTATACCTCGGCATCCCGGCAAAACTAGTCCGGCTGACCAAAATGACGATGACGTCAACATCATCACAAGTCAGAATCAACAGCAGTCTGACTGATGCCTTTGACACAAATGTCGGACTAAACCAAGGCGATGGGTTGGCCCCTCTGCTATTCAACCTAGCACTTGAGTACGTGATAAGGAAGATTCCTGTCGACACAGGGGTTACGCTTCCTTCACATGCGCCAAAAAAACTCCTGTTGAAACTTGACCAGGAAGCCAAAGAAGTAGGCCTGAACATCAATGAGACGAAAACAAAAATCATGGCGCAAACAATTGACGCAAATAATTCTGGACGAATATAATTTAGAGAATGTGGACGAATTTATATACTTAGGCTCGAAATTGACAACGAAAGGCAGTGAAACTGATGAAATTAAATGGAGAATACAGCTCGCTAATAAAACTTTCTACTCCGTTCTGGCCCTACTGCAGACCTGCAGCAAACACAGGAAGACGAAGCTCCAAGTCTACAAATCAATAATCAGACCTGTGTTGTGCTACGGATGTGAAACTTGGACCTTTACCCAAGCATCCGCAAATATATTGAACTCCTTCGAACGACGGGTCCTCAGGCGTATAATTGGAGCTAAACAAGAGTGCGGCCAATGGCGGATAAGGTACAACCACGAGTTGTACGAGGTTTTTGACGAGCTAGAGGCTGCTACAATAATCAAACTGCAGAAGCTGCAATGGGCTGGTCGCGTGCAACGAATGGACGAGCATCGAGTACCTAAGAAGGTATTCGACGGAAGGGCTGAGGGTCGAAGACCAGTGGGAAAACCCACAAAACGCTGGTCTGACTCTGTCGACTAAGACTGGGCAAAGCTGCTCGGTTTTCGAAATTGGAGGACGCGGTCATTGGACCGAGACAACTGGAGGCGTCAACTGTGAGAAGCCAAGGCCCGAGAGGGGCTGTAGTGCTACGACGACGACTAATCTTCTTCGAATTTTGGTGCCTGTTTTTGCCGATTCTTAAGCAAAAGTCATTATTTTCATATTATCACTCAAAATTGTCTTTATCTCTATACAGAAATTAATTAAAGCTATGTAGTTTTAATAAAAATTAAAGAGGGTCTCAAAATTTTTAAGGATATTGCAAAGATTTTTCCCTGATAAATTCATTCGGGTTGATTTATCTTATCGAAGGGCAGAAACTTTTGCGCCACTCTGAAGTATGTGGGGTCTCAAACTAGGTAATAATGCCAGACTTCACTGGTCTGGCGAATGAAATCAAGTTAGCTTACGGGTTCTCTTTTTCCCGCGGTCTCGCTGTTGATGGATTCGTTCTCGAATTGAATTGTAAAACTCTTTGGTTTAGATGTGTCGTCCAGCCTCCCTTAAAGGAAAAGATGTAGTTCGCGCTAGGTTTAGAATTTGAGGCTATTCTCTGGTACCAAAAACGTTGCAAATTTCGATACTTCTATTTGTTCAAATCAGTAAAAACTCTTCTGGTCTCAAGTGCATTTTTCAAAAAATAACCGACCTTTCTCCGAATTCAAGCCCCTCAATGATGTCACTGCTTTTAATCCTCGAAAACTTTGCGACCTCTTTGCGAAATATTTATCTTCTCCCATGCCAATTCAATCTCATCTTATAAACTTCCTTAATTGGCAAAAATGGTCACACCGCTCCATTTTTTATAAAAAAGCTTTCCCACTTTCCATTCCTAAACAGTGAAATCAACCAGGTGATATTATTTGTCTGCCGGTTCGCTTTACTTTTTATGCTAGGGTCACCTAGGCGCTTAGCTCTTCTCCGTACTTGGTTTCTTGTTTGCTAATGAGCTCTTCAATATCTCTCGGGAGCTCGTAAGGGCTACAGCCTTCAATCGACGTTTCAATGGTGAATTCTTCCCTCACCTCACTCTCATTTTTTACGATAATTGTTTGGAAAGCGTGTCAAATGGTTGACCTCTTGTTTCGCAGAGACTCGTCTATGTAAACGTTTTCTATGAAAAAGAGTTACACGGTACTGGAGATTTAATGATAAATCTATTTTGAGAGTGTGGTTGTTGGCTATCTCGAAGTGGGTAGGCTCACTGGGAATATGTATGCTAACCTGCTTGTCAATGGCGAATTTGTTCAGCATGGTCTCTGCTCTGTTGGTATTTTTATCACTCCAGAGTCGCTGTTCGGCATTTAAACCTGTTTCATTTTCGGTCAAAAAGTTTAGAGATATATTGACTGAATTGAAGTGAGCCTGATGGTTTGTACACAGAAATTGCGACGACCTCAAAAGACTGAGTTTGATTGAGGTTGCCTGTATTTGAACTAGGTTGGTGGGAATCAGAATTTAATTGTGACAAATACTTCTTCTCACAAGGATAGCAGTGCCTCTCCTCGACCTGCGCAACTGGTTTCCTTGTGTTTTTTAGATTCTTAGAGCATCCTCCAAAACTGGCGGGGCGTTTCCTATCACAGTTCACACACTTAACTTTGTTGCCTCAGTGCTTGGTGCATTGCGAGTGGTCGTGAAGACTATCACATTTGATGCATCCAGCCTGAATGTGAAAATTGTTGGTTGCATGGTTGCAGTGTTTGCGGCATGATTTTTGCGCTTCGACTTTGCAAATAAGTCGGCACATTGCCTTAATATTATAAATATCCTTTTGTTTCGGCTGGACTGGTTCTATTTAGGCCCCTAATAATAATGTTTATGTTCTTTTCTTGGAGCCATATGATAACCTGGATCCCAAGGGGAATACACTTTTAGCCGACTCGTAGCTAATATTTAAATCTTATTAATTTCTCTGGTTATTATTATTAGTTATTGTGATTGCCACTGTCGATTTGGTTGCCATTGTTTCGTTTGTAGTCTAAGTCGTTGCGTCTGTTACGTCTATTTTGTTTGCTTGGCTCTGCTTTCTGTTCTGGTCATCAAGGCCACAGGTGTTAGTTTTTCGGAGTCGAAATAATGGTATACTCACTCTCTCTCTCTGTCTCTCTCTCTCTGTCTTCCTCTATTTATCCCTCGCCCTCTCTCTCTTGTAATGTCCTGCGGCTAAATGTTCTGGCTGTTTCTATCATTCTCCCATTCCTCCTCGAATGACACGCTATCGGGGGCTGGTTCAAAAACACAAGCTTCATTATAGAAAAGCGGCTCCGAGTGTTCGTTTGCTTGCATTGCGCCACAACTGCATAATCTGCCGTTTTCAGAAAAACCCCTTTTTTGCCACATTTTTTGTAACTTTTAAAATAACAAAAAAAAATGTGGCATATTAAAAAAAATTGTCCACGAATTCATCCTGAAACTGCCAAAATTTCCGAATTATTGTCAATTAATTACTTTCAGTTGAAAGTACTCTTACCCATTTTCCCCCCAGACTTAACATCAAAAACCGGACTCTCCTCCATATATCATTTGAACATTCATTGAATTCGCTAAACGTTATTTTGATTTTGCACACCGTCTATTTC
Source organism: Nemotelus nigrinus (assembly GCA_947369275.1). Classification (NCBI taxonomy): domain Eukaryota; kingdom Metazoa; phylum Arthropoda; class Insecta; order Diptera; family Stratiomyidae; genus Nemotelus; species Nemotelus nigrinus. The sequence continues at coordinate 26,174,380 of OX376373.1, forward strand.
ACGTACTTAAAATCAATTATCGTTATCATATATTAAGGACCAAAAAGTAAATTTGTTCCAAATCTTCAATCATTTGCTATCTCTGCCTTTCTCAGCATTCGCTTTATTTTTGTAAAGTCAATTTACATTCGCCGTAGTTTCCCCATCGTTATACCACCTCTTCCACCAATCTCTCGTGGCGAACCGATTTAAATCATCATCTTCTTGTGCTTTTCTTTAGCGAAGCGAGCGAGTTGAACACTCGAAAAAGCAATAAGAGAATAATGTCGCATTCTGCATGCATACGGTAGTGGCATTGGCAATATGGTTGCTGAATTTATGATTCATAATATCAGCACAACATAAAGTAATTGTGCAATTTATATTCACTCGAAGCAGAACCACTTCTTCATGAATGAATAAAAGAACTTCTTGGCATGTTTTGGTCGGATTCTTTTTTCCGCGTCTTTTAGGCCGGCCTCGAGTTTCTTTCACCTCTTCGAATCTTTGGCTAACGTTCAGCAGAGTAAGCAACACGTTTCAGTTGATTCTTGCGCTGCTGTGGATGTTTCGTGTTGTTGATGGGGCGCAGCAGTAGTAGCCCCTCATACATTACCTCAATTGATGCTGAGACGAGACCGTTTCAATGTCATCGTATTGAACTGATGCTTTCGTTACATAGGTCCCAAAATGGTGATTTGAACCAAGTACAGTTTACGTGAAAATAAAGCTTAGATCGCTGAGAGTAAATATTGCCAGCACTACTTTCTACTGTAAACGCAAACTCGAATGTATCTGATAGATCTGTGGTTTATAAATAGTCACAAAAGGCGGAATCTATCGCCTCCATAAAATCACCTCGAATCGTATCTTTCGTCAATTACATATCGTTCCCATCATCAAATTCGAACATTATCAAATATATGTTGCTATTATTACTCTCGCATAATACACGAATTAGAGCAATGCTTGTTCGGATAAAAAAAATCTAGATGCCTGGCACACTTCTGGGGGCGTATAAATGTTCTTCTCTGTTGACGGATAGAATATTTCAATAATTCATTTAGTTGCTGCTGGCTATTGACGATATATTTTCACTTCTGTGTGTAACCAACATATGTTTCTTGGTCGTATTGTTGCTGTCGCGGTACGTTGTAGTTGTTGTCGTCGCCGTTGTTCGAATTTCATTTCCATTCATCACGCCCCCGCCGGTCAAATTCCAGTAGTAGTAGCTGAAAAATGTTTCACTGGCATACCTACTAAATTTGTTCTCGTGAAATCTTAATTGATAAAAGTCGCAATACTTGTAAAGTAATCCCTTGTTTGTGCGATTTAAAGCCTTTCATTCCCTGGTACAGTTTAAAGGAATCCCAATAATGTTGTTTAGTTTCAGTAGGGGGCTCATTTCACAGTAAAATCCATTCAATGAATTTTGAAATGAAGTGGAATATAACGAATTCAATTGGGAATGATTTGAAAGTAGGAAAGTGAAAGATTGTATTTTGAATTAGCCAAGGGTGGAATAGAGGCAAGAAGTAGTAGAAATAAAAATAAGATTCGCAACGAATATTGCTTGCTTTGCTCATTCTTTTTAGTTTACCGGCAACTTCGAGTCAAATTTAAACTAAATGGGCTGTAAGTTGTGACTTCTAGCAAAGGGGAAAAAATTTATTTTTCATCTCCTGAACATTATATTTTCACTTGCATCACCCACTCAACTTTTCCATAATTTTTCTCCGGAAATAGAACCATGATAACTTGCAACCATAATTTACAACTTGTACATCCGAAATGGGCGTACTCAATAATTTATCTGTCATATGAATCCATCCGGTTGACGGGCAACATTTTTAACATGCACGACGAAACTGCCAGATATAATGTACACGTGAATAAAATTTTTTTTTTTTTTACATATTTTCACATTTCAAAACCATGTGTGTGCGACATGACGGATATTGCCAATTTGTCTGATTGGTTTACTTCACGTGCCACCGCGGCACGTGAACTTTATAAAAACACGAACAAACCGTAAAGTAGAGAACATTGTTTGTAGGTATTTTCATAATTGATAATAAAACTCATTTCTACATTCTTAACGTTTAAAAGCAGGAAATAATATGTAATATGTTACTTTGTTTGCAATATGGTTACTAGAACGTTGATTCAGTTAGTCATTGGATTGATGAAACAGCTTGCATGAGGTTTTAATGAGCTATTTATTTATTTTTTATGCATTTAACAAGCTATTGACTGAACAAAGACCGATAAAAATTAAAGCTAATCTTTTATGTGAATTTACACTTAGAATTTTGTTGAACGGTTTGAAATACAATTATTATGAAATAGGTTGTAGGCTGTGACTTCTTATGAAAAGACTGAAATATAAATAAGCGTAAAATTACTGAGTACTCCTTGAAAAAAATACTCCGCAAAAGAACCAAACCTCCTCGATGAATTTACCTGCTGCCGTTTATTTATAACTAGATACTATTTGGTGGAAAACAGAAGAAAAAATCAGTATTACTGGAAACATACCACAATCGAATCTCGTTCACGAATCTCCAATAAGCTTTGAGCTTTTCTAGAAAAAGCTCTTTGTTCGATATGTCATAAACTATTTTCGTTTATGTGAAAATGTAAGTTCGTGAAACAGCAAATACACCAAGATTATATGAACCTGAAAAATTCTTAAAAACCTTCAAACTTAGTTTATTTCAAAGATGTTAACTTTTGCACACACTGTATGAAAATATAAATAAATGAGTGAAGTTAATAGAAGAAAAAATATAAAAAATGTACAACATATGCCAGAAAAATTTACACAGTAAAATAATAATAATATGTATAATTTTTTAGTTGCGAATATCGTATTTGATATCAATCTGCGTCATCACTTGCTACATTACGTGCTTAAAACCTATTAGGCTTCCAACGGATGAAGCTTTATCTTTGAAGGGTTTTTCTAAAATAAAGCTTTACATTGGACAGTTTTTAGAGATTTGTTATCATATTTTCTTCTCAAACAAGTTTCGCAAAACCACCTGGATGGTCGAATTTGCTTTTAAATCTCGGTCTAATGCCTAATACTATACTCTTCGCGAAACGAATTCAACGGTCAAATCCCATACAAAAAGAGCTTTACTGACGAATTGAAAAGCTCTTTTTGTAAGAGGTTCGACCGTTGAATTCGTTTCGCGAAGAGTATAGTACTAGGCATAAGCGAGATTCAGGCACAGGAATTTCGTTAAAATATAAATCTCGTTTCGTTGGTCTATCACCTTAAAAACAATAAAGTAATAACCGAATCATCAATGGCCAAAATCGGGCACATGAAAGAAGATACAAGATATTCACCGCTTATACTTCGTGTTTATTTCAATATCTCAGAATCCAACGGTAGTGTCAAGGATACACAATCTATTATCAATTGGTTCGAAAACTTAAGGACCAAATTCTGGTGCTTGAAATTACACGTAAGTCCTGTATACTGGATACGAGACTTACATCTTACTTTAAGCATTTTATATCGAAAGGCATTATCAATTTTGAAAAAGTAGATCTATTTGTTTCTAGCTTCGGAAAAACATTTTCAATGTTCATTGACTTTTTTGATAACTTTGCAAATAATTTCTTGATTTTGTCTTCAGATCGAAACATTCGGACAGCCTTAATCTTCAAATGCAGAGCTTAATCTCTCAAAAATCAACCCATTCCACGATTTTGGAATTTAAATTGATAGGCTTGTTTATTATTGTAAAAAGTAAAGAGGGCTGAAGCTGATAGCTTCATTCACAAATTTATAACCAACGTAAATACGCGTGTGATGTGATTACTCTACCCCTGATTTAACTAAAGTAGATATGTTAGAAAAGATCAACAAAATATGTTTTGGGACAAAGTAATGCCGGAAGGTCTGGCAGCTCAAGAAATAAGTAGACAAAGCAAAAATAAGATAAAAACAGTAGAAGACAGCATATATGAAAGTATAAATTTCATCTATAAATGAACTAACATATACATAAAATATTGGAAACCAAATTCCCCAGAAAGCTTGGATAACGAGATCTCGAGGTGATAAATCATAGCAACGGATAATCCTAGGGAAAAATCGATTTTATTCGTCTTATCAAAATTGTGTGTAATAAATAATTTTATACGATTGCGCGCAATATTCCAACTTTTCATTGTAATACGTCAACTTTTTCCGTAGAAATATCTATAAACTCATCATGCTATATTAGCATTTTTTTTAATTTTCAATTTTGATTCTTATTTTAGAGTGCTTGTCTTGTCTTAGATACAAGCCACAACGCATCTTAATTTTTTATATTATTGCCTTTACGAACACTGTGCGCTTGTTAACTGACCTAACCTCTTCGTCTTGCAAATGTTTCCTTACTTTATACTGCGACTTTTCACACATATTTGTCATTTAACCGATACGGAAATTCCCCGAAAGCTTTCATCGTTCCGTTGAAAAAATAAAATTTAAATGTTAATTTCCAAGCGTTCCCATTCAAACACAAATTTGTAGTCACCTCACCCAGAGTCACTTCACGTGACTTTCAGAATAACGGTTACTAGGTAACGTGACTTAGCAAGTGACGAAAAATCTCACGTGAGATTACTCTCAGAATAGAGCCCACTAAATTTTCACAAGCCTTCAACACCGTTGATCATACGCTGCTACTTTTTAAACTGGAAGGTTATGTATTTTCCGCTTCGGTTTTGGTTTTCCTCTTATGTACATGACCGTATCTGTGTAGTTATTAACAATTCATGTTCTTCAATCCCCTTTCGTTCAATATCTGGAGCTCCGCAGAAATCCATTTTTACTGTTTTTGCTTTTTATAAATGATCTGTCTTTGATAAAGCCATCTTGGCTTATATATGCGCTGAAAAAAATCCACATGTCGCCCAGAGCTATGTAACATAGCGCATTATTTATGGTCCCATACGCTATTTACATAGTACTCTGAGTTATGCAGTATGGCTCCCAGCGCCATAATTACATGGCGCAGAAATTATGGCCCTACACGCTATATTACATAGTACCATGAACCATGTAATATGGCTTCAGTTGTCATATTGTTTGCTATAATTTAGTGATGTTCCAAAAGGTGAAAGACTGTTTGGAGAAGTGGGGTTTTAGCAGCATCATCAGCAAATTTATAGGTGAACGAATTTTGATCTTGTTCGTTATCTCAAGTGAAAAATCATATGGAGATATTCATATGTGGTATTTGGCATGCGTGCAAGTACGTAAGGGTGTTATTGTGGTGCTATAGTTTGCATGAAGTACGTTAATTGATTAAAGTGCTTGCAAATGAAATCCGTCAAAAAGGATTTCAGCGAACTATGACAGCGCAATAATACCCCTAAATGTTTGCACGTATGATTTTGTAATCGAATCATTCTGATTTAAAGGCAATCGTTTTAAACTTCAAATGCTCATGGTGGAAGTGTATGCTTTTGAAGTTACATTAACGCAAAAGTCATATAAGTATATATATATACTTAGTTTCAGTGCATTAGCATGTGATCGCCGCTCGAATTGAACCTCTTCATTTACGTTTTGTTTGCGGTAGTGAAGTGTCAAAATTATTATATACACTTCGACAAAACTTTTGGCCATCGTAACAAAGTTTTAAAAAATCATAGGAATTGAAATTTTGTGACCAGAATAAGCACTAGCCTCAACATTTAGCCAATGACGGTTTTTGAAGCTTAATGTATTGAACGTTCTAACCTAACGGGACTTTTTGCGAATTTTTCTTATTTTCAGTTCAACTAAACTTTGGGCCAGTTAGAAGAAAACACAGCTTAATCCCAGATAGAGTTATGTTTCTGTGTTTGTCCACCATTATTTCTAAACACTTTTTTCATTCTTGTTGCGAGAGTGTGAATACCTTTCTGGACACTTTGTTGGTCCATTTTGTTCCTTTCTTCTTATACTTTAGACTATAGTACATGGCGTGGAGGACTATAGTACCTGGCGTGGAGGACTATAAGCATAGCGTCTGCTCCTATGTACTTTTCGCCATGTACTATGGCGTGTGGCGCTATATTTTATCACAAACCCGAAATCAACTATGAACATGGCGCCAGAAGTCTATAAATTATGTGTTTTTTCAGTGTGCGGATGACTTAAAGAGGTTTAGAGTAACTAATTCTCATGAAGATTACCAACATCTTCAAAATGATCTTTGCACTTTGACCAGCTGATGCTCTACTAACTCCCTAACTCTGAATAAATCTTGTTAAGTTTTTTTTTTGATTACTTACTTTGTTACCACCTGTCTTCTTGATGTGGTCGATAGCTTTCAGGATCTCCATATTGTCCTTCATTGGAAATACAAATTTTATCAGTAGCTCATTTGTATGATCGCTTCATCATCACGAGTGGCTTTATACTAACTAAGATTTTCAAAACCTTTATCGTTCGTGCCTAATGTCCTTGAATACTGTTGTCAAGTGTGATGTTCTCATTTAAGGTAGCTGTCTTGGAATTCGTCCAACATACGCTCATACCTTGTTTGCTGTTTAAATTCAACATTACTTATTTAACATAGAGCAACATTTTTACAAATTCCGTCTCTTAAATCACACAGACTGTTCTTTAATGTATGCCTGATCTCTGTTCCCAAGTCACTATATTATTTTTATTTTTGTATAATTGACCTAATTTTTGTTTTTAATTTGTTTTATTTTGTCGAATTTATTAATATGTTGCCAATTATTTTGACCATTTATTTTTTTAAACTTTTATATGTTGCACAATACCTGGAATGTATATGTTGTACTCAATTATAAATAAACAAATAAGCTTCAAGTCTAAAAATTTGAGCACCTGTGATTTATTCCTATGTACTCATACTTATGTTGATATGAAAATATAGCATTGCGAATATACAAAACAGTTAATAGTAAAACTTTACTTTTCTTGGAAAGTAACTATACAATTCCCAATGTGATAAAGCCATTAAAATGCAATTCAGGACTCATTAAAATTTCTCAGTATCCCATCATTTCATTTATAAATCAAACAGTCATTTCACATGCTATCCACCAGCACCAATAATATACTTAAAGCTGCAAGATAATACCAAACTGTTCTAATATACAACCAGCTAATAAACGTTGATTTATATTCGACTCCAGCACGCCCAACCTACAGTGTGCAAAAGTTTCATACTCGTTACAACGCCAACTCCATCAGACACCGAGAAGGAACCATGACAGTGTAAAACTATCATTACCCTTGATGGGTTTCTTCTATTCAATGCCTTTACTCAAATCCTTGACATTTATAGATACCTTGCAAAATGAAACATAGCTTTTTTCTGTTTCTGAGCTTGTCTGCACGTCGATCAGATTTCCTTCCCGCTACAAGCGCATAGAAGTTACATGGAAAAGAAAAAAAGGAAAATAACATCATTATTTCCAAGGCAAAGAACGGAAAAACTAATTTATCAAGTGAAATCATCTTCGCTTGGCACTACGTCTCGATTTCATTATTAGTTCAGATCGTCCCGATGAGATTTAATACGATTGAAACTCTAGCCCACTAGCTAGCAAAATAGCTATCCTAACTATGAGTTGACGACACAACGGCACACGAATCAATATTATTGTTTTAATTGCATTTCCAGTAACTAATAATCAAATATAAATTATGTTTGTTCCTCGTCACCGAAGCGAGTCCAGTATATGATGTAATTATGCAACATATAATTTTTTATTGACGTGACGGTCATAATTGCAAATCGTACTGCCGCTGCACAGTGGTCTATTTCGCGAAAAAGGTGAACTTTATTCATGGGAACCACTAGATGTATGAAATTGAGTGTTTATTGGGTTTTCAAACATGGGAAATCCATTTTTTGGGTTGTATCGGCTCCAACTTTTAGCAAAAAGTTTCCAAAAACGGTAAAAATTTGGAAAATTTCACTTTGAGGAAAGAATTTTTTTTTATTAATAAACGAGTGTGACTTATCATTTCCATAGTATTTTTGCTGGCTGAACACGAAACCGCTGTCCAAATCCTCCTCTCGTGCCTCAATGTTGAGGAAAATATCATTTTTAGAATTTATCCTTGCTGACGCAATTTTTATCAATAGCCAAATTTCGGATCACATTCGTGACAACAGGCGAAAATGCTGTGGAAATGATTATTCAAATTCGTTTGACACAAATGATTTCGGACAGTATTATTAATTTGACTTGCAGTCCTACCCACAAAGTTTAATCGAAACAATTGTAGTTATTTTGAATAAATTTTTTAATAATAATAAATCAACTAAACAAAAATAACATGCGGAAATCTATATACTTATTTGAATTAGAAAAAAAAGCCTATCTACAGCATATAGCAAAACACATATCGAATTTACAAATATTATCATTCATCCATGCATGCATATTTACAATTTTAGAAATTAATACCTGGCACGAAATTGTTTTGTACAGGTAAAAATGTATTTTCGATAATGTTGCTTTGCATATAATTTCGATACTAAGCATATACATACCTGAATCACTCTATGATCATACATGAATTATCATATGAACATATTTCATTGAATTGAATTCAGAAGCAAGTTGGGAAATTTGATGATACTATAGGTGAATGAGTAAATAAATGTATGAACAGCCAAATAAACATACGCCACTTGAAACTTTACCAATAATATAACAAGTAAGTGTATGGTTTAGAAACTATTGTTTTATTTATGAAATTTAACGTTGTGCTTATCTCAATCTCACGAGCTTCAACCTGGTACAAATGCTTGCTATTATGTGCTAGTGCAAATGATAAGAAAATACTGCAGAGCACGCGGACTGGCGCAATAAGCGCGCAAAATGTTGCATTTTATGCAAGGTCGCTGAACTTTGAAAGGAGTTTACGAGCGTAGCCGCAGCTAGCCGCAGGCAAACTAAGTTTGGATAGTTACTTTGGACTTTAATGAATACAACTAGACTTATTTCGTAACAACTTGTTGTGACCCTCTAAACTTAAAAGGGACTAGAAGTTTTAAACACCGAATTCCTATACTATCTGCAGTATGAACACGATGAAAGGGGGGGAGGCTAAATCATCAATGTCTTTCATAGCTTAATAACGCTGTATTACTCAAAGGTATTTTGATCTTCATATTCTTAATTTAAAAAATAGGTTAAAAGACAGATGCAATTTTTGGCTGTTTTCAGCACCTGTGCTCTTACCCTTAAACTTATGAAACCCAATTACCACCTCAAATGATGGGGGCCATATAGGACAATATTACCCCCAAGTTTCAACTTCATACTTAAAAGTCCATAATTTGAATTAAGTTCACCTTTTTCGCGAAATAGACCACTGTGCGCTGCAAAGATTGTGCTCAATTTTTCAAATCAAAGCCATAACCATTGCAAAATGTCATAAACATAAAATAATTCCATTAGTCGACCATTTCATCAGGACGGGGAATATTGCAAAGTTCACAGTTATCGTGGAGGAAAACCCAAACTAATTTCAACTCCTTTAAAAATTTACAATTCATTTAATCTTTCATAGAGCGCTCGTAAAACAACATTAATTTGAGAGAAACATGTAAAAGTTTGTGAAATCACTTCGGGTTATTGCACGATTCCATGCTGTCCTAGCAAAAGTTTGTAATTACTTTCCGGTTGCAGTATTGCACTCAAAATGCAAATCTTTCGCGTTGTTATTGCTATTCTCACCATGGAATATAAGTTCCTTGAAATGTGAACTGAGAGCTCCGATTTAATTTTAATTGTATTTGCCAATGGCAGAAATAGTTGTTAGTGGAGACGGGCAAACTCTTTTTTACTTTTTACAATGAAAATTCGTGAAAGATAGCACAACATTAATATTTTTATGAAAAAGTTTTGGGTTTTTAGGTGAAAATTGTAAAAAGTTATTCACGATAATAGTATTGCCTTTATAGATTGATTGTGTTAGCTCTGAGGATTTAAAAGCAAATGTAGGATTTGGTTTGAAAGTGATTGGAAAGTAAAAAAAAAATATGTCTTCAGGTTTCAATTCAATTCTTTATTCTCATAACGACAATGACAACTTTTTTCTAATTCTTCCTGTGCCACTCCCATCTCCTTCAATGGTTAAGCTTGCCAAAACTATCATTCATCGGATTGCTTAATTGATCCTTCATATTAGCGACATCGCCCTTAATGTCCTTTTCGTTGCCGCCTTCGCCATTTGATATACCCGTGCCAAATTTCATCTCATCTGGGTTTGGGGGCTATAATTCCATACTATACACAGAATAACTTGTTATGATAGGGCCCTCATTTTCACCTAACTTATCTAGCAGATTTTTGTCAACACTTAAAACAGAAACCAATTTTTATGCGCCCAGAAACTTGTCATGCAATTTCAGCCCTGATCTGAACTGGGACCTCCTTAGGGCAATGATATCGCCCACATTGAATTTATATACCTCGTTCCACTTTCGGCTTTACCTCCTACAATTTACTTCTTGGATTCTTTGGACTGCTGAGTCTTGAAGCCCAGAGCGTTCCTGATTCGAGACATCTACAAACTCCTCAACAAGATCCTCGATACGTAAATCTCATTTAAGTTGCCGCATCGTAGTTCCGCTCATCAGTTCGAATAACTTTAGTAATTTCCACAAGCACAATGCGGTTATATTTGCTCTATTCTTCCAAAAGGTGAGATCAGAATGCTGAGCCTCGATCTTTGATTATGCTGTCTAGATTCTGAAAGATTACAGTTTGCTTTCTAAATTTTATCACCAACTCTTCACTCGTCGTGTACCTCGTGAAACAAAACGCAAAATGCATCGGAACCCTTTTCTTTTTAGCTATCCTTGATGATTTCCGTAAATCGACAAAATCCCATTGATCATAAAAACCTATGTACTCGACATGATATTTGTGCATAAACTCGATACGGTCATGTTTCAAGTACGGGATAATGAAATTTTTTTATACCCCATAAATCAGAAGGAAAAAGGTACCAATAACACTTTTTCCCCCGAATATATGTATAAAATGGAATTAAAGAATCGTCGATGCTCTCGTTTCATGCTCTGATCGCATTGACATCCATACGTATAGATAAGTATTATCAACAACAACGTCACATAAATAGATGCGAAATCGAAGTGTGGTAGTGACTTTTTTAAGCCCCAAGGATATTTCGTATTGACAATTCCGATCGAAAGCACAACGAAAGGAAATCTTTCAACGATGCAATTTTACTAGTAGAGTCCAGCTATTTATTCACCCTCATGGGTATGTTTCAATTCGACCCATAGATACGTGCAAGAAATGGTGAATGTATTGATTCGTATTACTATATGGCACAAAACTCAGATATAAATATTGTTGAGGATAAAAATTATGGGTTTCTGATGTTGTTTGTATTTTCGATATCCTTCAGCAAAATGTATAACAACCGGAAATGTATATTGGAATCAGATGGTTGTTGACTGACATGAAAAATAGCTTGAGGCCGTGGTGCCGAATTTGAGGACTATGAAGAGTTTACGATATTTATTGTTGATAATCGTCTACAGATTATTACAGGTGAAATCGTAATTATTTTGAATCAATTTAGGTATCTGCAAGTTTCGATATTTAATTTGATATCAAATTCAGTTTATGCGAATACTGCTCGACTATGTATTGAGTCAATATTTTATAATTATTTATTGTCAGATGGGTAATTATGATGAAAAATTTATCGAAAAATAAATTTTCTGAACAAACAAAACAGTAGTGTACGAAATTAGTAGACGAGAATAAATGTCAATTTATTTATTTAAAAAAAATTTGATATGTCATCTTCAAAATTTTAAATGTCATCATCTAAGTTTAAGTTTCTTTGGTTGAAGTGTTTAACTTCCACGAACCTAACCGTTTAATTTTACATTGTAATTCAAACCAACAAAATCTACGATTTAAACATTAATTTTTACAATATCTCACCGTCAATCTGCTGATTTTTCGACGTTGCTTGCTCAATCGAATACTCATATTTCTTAAGGCTTACAGTAATTCCTCCAAATTCGCGAAGAAATTATCGGAGTTCAATGAATCAAACCGCAGTTGGAATCAATTGGGAACGTTTCCGAACAACTCCCGGTGGAATAGCTGAAAAACAAACAAGCAACTTTTAGCGCCTCACTTCATAACTATGGTTAAAAAAAAATATAAATGGTCTCGATTTCCTGACGACAAGTCCTCAGGATTGAATGGAAGGTTGACATCTAAGATAAAGGAATACAAAATTATTTAATTATATAGAGAGCTTGTCTTACTGAGGAAGACAACTGAGATAAGATAAGCAGCTAAAAATGCTAACATGACTATTTCAGTGGCGTGGCGTTCATGGAAGCAAGGGAAGCATTGCTTCCCTTACATTTTACTGATATATATTTTAAATTAATTTATTTAAAAATCACGAGAAAAATCATGGACAGGAATTTTCTAAATAAATTTTCCCAAAAACTCATAGTGAACATCTTGCACGGCTAAGGTGGTAACACCACCGAATGAAAATATTGAGAGAACAAGACGGGTGGAAGCAACTAAAAAATTGCTTCTACGAGCATTAATTTCACTTCATGTAGACTGCATTGTGACGTCATTCAAAAAAATATGCTTGTACTGGCTGTTTGGAAGCAATGCAGAAATTGCTTCTTAGGGGAAATTCTCGTCTCAAGCGAGAAACTGAGAGAGAAGCCGCGTACATATGGTTGCTGTGGAACTTATTGTGACGTTCCCCATATAATTTGCTTGTGCGTATTTTTTTTTTTGAATGAGAATGTTTGCTGTAGTACCTACACACTAGGTGAATTTTTGAATGAATTTGAACTACGAGATGTTTTAAGGGTTGCCAGAGACTGCTTGAATGTAGTTCGGTAGTGAAATTTGTGCTATATTTTACATATAAATTTGGTGAAGGTATTTTTAATTGGTGAAGGTAATTATTTCACCAATAGTTTAGAGTATTGTTGTAATTAAATTGATTTGAATTGTTTAGAAGTGAGTGCGTAGAATTACTTTCTGGAATCGCATGATTTTTTAATTTTATAATTAAAATAGTGAGAGTGCAATCAAAAGGTTATTGTATTTATTTGTTCCGTAAATAGCATGGATTATAATTGCATAATTAGTGACCTTTTTAAATTTCCTTTTGGATCTCGATCTTTTGCGGATAAAAAGGAACTCATTGTTTTTTACTCTAATGCAAATTCACAGAGAAAATATTTTTGAATATTCTATCAACAATAAATCAGAAAATAGTTTAAAACAATTTTATAAATCAGTTTTTTTAGTTCTAACATTGCAAGTAATGAATGCAAAAGAGAATGCTACAAGAGCGCCCGCAGAGCGCAGTTTTTCTTCCTTAAAAAGGATTAAAACTTATCTCAGGAATAGGACAGATGAACAGTGACTAAGTGACTTGGCAATACTTTCCATAGAATAGGTTTTCTTAAAATAATGTTTGAGCGAGTAAAGTTTTCAAGACGTCATAGATGAGTTTGCAAAAAAAAACAAAGGCAAATTGCATTAAATTTAAAATAGAAGTATGCATGAATTTTCTTTTCAAATTTGATTTATAATAGATTTTTTTTCAGCTGTCACTTCATTTATTTTAAATTTACTAGATTTTTTTTAAAATATAAATATATATGTTATTCGTTATGGGAATGTTGTTACTTTACTGTTATTTTTTATAAGTACTAGAATATTGAAATTTTCTTTATGCGTATAAACATTTAATTTGCATAATCACTGTGGTTGTTATTGTTGCCGTAGCTATATTTGCAAATGCTTTATTTACATAGCTTGCTGTTGCAACATAGCTAATTTATATGTTTGCCAATATTTAATTTTTGCAAATATATATTTAATGAAAAAATAATTATATATTGGTGGCATGCGAATTAGTACTGATAACAATACAGTATAAGTACTCTCACGTCCATGCTCGTAATTCATGGAAGCTTTTGTATTTGCAATGTTAAAAGTAGCTAACAAGAGGCGTTCCATTAATACGTAGCAAATTTGAAGAAAACATAGCCAAAGTCAGTCATCGAAATGAACTAATTGCTTCCCTAAGGTAAACTATCACGCCACGCCACTGGACTATTTCTCTAATATTTCAATGAAAAAGTTACGCCAATACACCAGGTTTTTCTGCCTTTTTTATCCAGTAGTAGTAGTAAACTCCATATATTGTCAACATTTGAACTTTTCGTAAATTTTCCAGAAATCCTATAATATACATATGTGCTCATTCTTTGAAATAATGAGATAATTGATCTGAACGAGCATTTAAATTTTATTTTGGCAGATATTCACGAGAAAAATATACATAGAAATAATATCAACCCTCTATATTCAGCGAGTAATGCCACCCAACCAAATCAACGAAAGACCAAACCCAATAAAGAAAATAAATTATCCAATATATATATATTATATTATTTTCGATTCAATTTCGATGTATCGACAAAATCGATATTTGCATTTCGATACATCGCAAAGTATCGACATAGAGTTTCGATATATCATATTGGAAAAAATATCGATATACTTGTATTTTTTACATGAACATCTCTAGTTTAAAGTACAAATTCAATATTTTTTGTGCCTGCCTGAGAACTGTTATATTTTTGGAGCTAGTACCCATTGCACTTTGACTCCCTTCCTCTCAGTGAGCGTTCATGCGCTCTCCTTTTCCTCTTTAGTTTATTCTAGTCTCTTGGTCGCTCCCTCGTAGATTTACTACTTTAGGATCCTAATAAGTAGATATAGTAGATATCGTTTTCTCTCTGTTCTTGGAATCTTAAGTTAGCAAGAGTGCTGTTCGGTGTCTGTCGATTGTGTCGAATAGTTTTAGTGCCTTGTCTCGTATGAATTTGTCTATTGTTTCTATTCGTAAGTCCTTGTGTATGTCAGTGTTTCTGATGTATCAGAGTGGCCTTGTTAATTTCCTCAGGGCCAGGTTTTGGCAAGTTTGTAACTGTTTCTTGTTTGTCCTGTGTGTTTGGTAAAAGATGGTACTTCCATATGTGATGATCTGCATATAGATAAGGACTCTGTTCTTAATATTAAACTTTTTAGATACTAGTCATGGATACAGCTGGTTAAGTATTACGCTAGCTTGTATTCGTTTGTTCTGTATGTGTGCATTCGACGAAAGTCTGGTGTCAAAAGTGAGTCCTAGGTATTTGGCTGTCGTTTTCCATTCTATTGGTTCGTTTTCAACTGTAAGTTAGCTTGGGTTTTGTTTTCGTCGTCTTGTCATAAGAATTGCTTGCGTTTTTTCCGCGTTGACACGAATCTTCCACTTCTGGAAGTAATCCATCAGTGTATCTATGTAATGTTGCAGATTGCTGGTTATAAATGCAGCCTGTCGAGATGTGTATTAGATGCAGGGGTCGTCTGCAAAATGGAAATTTTCGTTGTGGGCATCATCGGGATGTCTGCAGTGTATAAGGTATACAACAGTGGTGAAAGTGGGGCGCCTTTCGGAATTCCGGCTTCTATTGGTCGTGTGCTAGAAAAGTGGTCGTTTATTCGAACGGAAAATGTTCTGCCCTCGAGGAATGATCCGATCAATTGTATAAGGGGTTTTGGGATGTTAAAATCGTACATTTTAACGATTAGATTCGCGTGCCAGACCTTATCGAACGCCTTGACAATGTCAAACATGACAAGGCCTGTTGATTTCTTGAGATTGAATCCAGTTATAATGCGCTGTGTCACTCTGGCTAGCTGTAGCTCGGCGAAGTGGTGGGCTTTGAACCCGAACTGCTCTTCTGGGACGATGGATTTGTCGGTGACTACTTTCTCAAGTCGCGAAAGTATTAGCCGTTCTACTAACTTCCCGATCGAGGATAAGAGGCTGATTGGTCTCCAGTTTTGGGACCACCGTAATTGTTGCTTTTTTCCAGGGTTCGGAAAATAATTTGTTCGGAAGATCGCATTGGCAATGTCCGTTATATCTTTGATTTTGTTGTCTAGTAGGTGTCTGAGGCAGATATTTGTTACCGTGTCTAGTCCTGGTGATTTACGTTTATTGAGCCGAACTACCAACTGCTTAATATCTTCTATGTCCGTGAGATGAATCTCTTCTTCTCTTTGGGTAGCTGTCTCTAAAATGTTGGCGGCTCTTTCTTCCTGATCCTATGCCTGTGGATCTGTTCTCTTTGAATTGCAGTTCTAATGTGTCTGCAAACGCCTCTGCCTTTCCCTCGTTGTCGTATTTGAGGTCATTAGGGCCATGGATTGCTGGTATTGCGACTTTGTTCTTTTGTCTAAAATATTTAGTCATTCTCCAAAAATTGTTGTCTCCTGGTTCCATACGTAGAAGAAAGTTTTCACACTGTTCGTTCTTGAACAGTGAGATCTCTTGGCTGATATGGTTTGTGAGACGGTTCACTTCCCGTCTTGAGCTGGGACCTCCAGTGCGTCTAGCTGTTCTCCTTACTCGATTTCTTTTGTTGATCAGCTCTACAATGTCCCTTGGGAGCTCGTCTGGGTTGTAGCCTTCTATCGGGGTCTTTGTGGTGAACTCTTCCTTCACTTGGGCTATTTTGGTTGATAGGTTTTCAATAGCTCTATCACTGTATCTGGCTATTTCGAGAGATGGCTGCGGGATATCGGTCGCCATCGCGTTCTGAAAAGCCTGCCAGTTAGGTTTTGAACTGTATTTTAGCGGATCGTCAATGTACACATCTTCTATTAGAAAGAGTACGGGCTTATGGTCGGATGAGAGTTCATCTAGTACTGTGTGTGTGGTCCGCACATTGTGCTGGAAGTCCAACGAAATACCTATGTCCAGTGTATGGCTGTTGGTTATCCCGAAGTGGGTAGGCTCATTTAGAATATGTGGGCTAACCTGTTTGTCCATGACGAACTTTTTAGCTCCAGTCCCCCCAGAGTCGGTGGTTGACAATAAGATCTCCAGCTATAAAGACGGGTCCTTCCTGATCAAACAGTTTATAAAGATCTGGGGTAAAATTGAGTGAGCCTGGGGGCTTGTAAACAGAAATCACCACGAACTCAAAACACTGAGTGTGAACTTTGATTGCTGTTGCCTCTAGATAGTCGATGTTGAGGATGGTGATATGATGGTGGCTGATATTTCTTTCTATAGAAGTGATAGTTAGGAAAACGGAGATGATCTCCAGGTTTAAGGAATGTTTCTTGAATAAGAACTATGTCGAATTTGCAGTCAAGTTGTATCAGTTCCCCCGTTTTGTTTTTTATGGAATTTGCATTCCAGGTGAGGATTGAAACATGGTTGGGGACACTCATTGTGAAAGATTTTAAGAGAGGTTTTTGGAAGCTGGAAATGCAGAAAACATTCCTTGTAGCATTTTCGCCATCATGTTTTCCATCATGAACTGGAATTACTCCTGCATGTTGGAGAAGATATGGGTTCATGTATTCTGCATTTGGGATCTGTGTATTATGTTGTAGGGGCGTGGTTGATTTTTGGCTTCTAGGGGATTTGGTTGACTTAGCCGCAGGGATGGTGGCAGGTGTTCGCTCCTTTGGGACCTGTGCAAATGATTTTTTAAGGTTTTTTGGATATTTTGGACATTCTCCCTAACTAGCGGGGTATTCCCCGCTGCAGTTAACGCATTTAGCCTTTTCGTCTTTTTGTTTAGTGCATTCTGAGGGATGGTGGAGTCCATCGCTCTTGATGCATCTGGCTTGTGCGTGGCAGTTGTTTGCTGCATGGCCAAATTTTTGGCAATCGTGACATTGCGAGTGTCCGCCGCGTGGTTTTTGGGCTTCCACCTACTGCCATAAAATTGTATATGTCAGTTTCTTGCCTAGGAAGAAGGGCTTTAACAAGTCTTGAAGGACCGTTTCTTAGTTTGGGGAAAAACACATCAATTGGGTGGAGGCCTTGCTCTTCAAGGTCGTCTTTTATTTCGGCTGGGGTAAGCCCGTGCAGACCCCTAATGATAATATTTAGATTTGTTTCTTCGGGCAGAAGATAGGTGTGAAATTATATTTTCTCTGCCGTTAGTTTCCTGTGGTCCTGTGGGGTCTTTGGGATAACCTGGATTCCCAGGTATACTCTTTTGGCCGTCTCGGATTCGATTTTCAGCTCTTTTATTGCTCTGTTTAACTGAGTCCATTTTTCCGGTTGCCGAATGATTATTGGCACTGTTGATTTCGTCGCGGCTGTGTCTTTTTTTACCTGGGCTTGAGCACCAGGTTCGCTCACTTGTTATTTAAAGTTTGACAAATGATTCTTGAAGCTATTGTTTATGTCATAACGAAAGCTTTTAGCAAAATAGTGCTTTGGGAATTATTAATAAGAGCTTACATTTTGTAGTCATTTTTGGCAACTTTAACACAAAATAACATTTGTTTAAATCGGCTTGGTAGAACATCTGTACCATATTTCAGACTAATCGGGTGGTTTTTGCCTGAGATCTGTGTTCGTAAAGACAAAAAAACGTGATTTTTCAAGAGAAGCGTTTAAAACAACCGGGACCGATAACGTGTCAATTTTCGATTTTTCGATTATGCTTTTGCAAACCACTCGCTAGATGTCGTTCACAAACGTGTTTACAATTAGTTTGTAACTTTATCATATGTGTACTATTTTTTATTACATAGCTTACCAAAATAACGAAAGAACCATGTCTTCACATCTTCACCTCTAATCGGTTCAAACGCTTTAGATTATGAATTTAAAATTAAATACTTTTAATTAAAATTTTGAAACGAGACAAATTGCAAAATGTGCAGAAAGAGTTGTAGGATTTTTGAAGCCCATAATTGTTTTTGTTTATATATTTTTGATTTCCAAGTTGGGCACCCTCTTAACTGTTTGCTGGACCAAAAGCATTCCACGATGTCACCAAGCATGTCGTACAGAAACCCAGGCCCTAAAAGAAGTTTCGTTCGAAAAAACTACATTTGACCAATCATAGTTGATATTCTCGTCGACCCAGTATTCCTACCATCAATATATTTTTCTACCATCAATACTGCCGTACTAAGCGCAAAAGCGGTATCTCAATGAAAGCGAGTTTCGAGATAATTGAAGTTTTGTAAAAGTAGTAATATTGATATAATATCTCTAATTCCCTTAGTGATTTAAGGTAAAATTCAGATAGACGACGAGGAACTGGGTTCGTTTGGAGCTGGTGGAGGATTCTCTTCACTCCACTTTTCTCGGTGAGCGGTCTTTCGCTCTTGGTTACATCGGGTACTTAGGTTTAAAAAACTTTCTTAAGGTGTTTTCTGTATGTTTTAAATAAGATACCATTAAAAAGCTTAGTTCATTATATGCGTATTGTTGTAAGCTTTATAGTGTTATAAAAATCAACTTTTCGATTTTTTTTTTTTGAGATACCGCTTTTGTGCTTAGTAGGGCAGAATATATTTTTCTCCACACACGACAAGAATATATTTTTATATATATTTTCGACAGTATTGTAAAATAGAACCTTATATAACTAACCTAGTCCCATTGCCATTATCGTTCAGTCAATGGTGAAAAATGTTTGAAATTTCATTGAATGAGCCTAACATTAACGATTTTCAATGTGATGAATTAATAAGTCCACCAAGTCCAAGTGGTATAGCTAAGACAAGAATACCAGCAATCTTTTTGAAATTATGCTTCGTTTAAATTGATTCAAATTAAAAATAACTGAAGCGATGAAAATTTGTTTTTCACAAATTTCAATATGGCAGTCGTTTTTACCCTCCCCATTAGATTTCAAGCTTCCGCAACGACATATGTGTCATTTTTCACCTTAAAAGAGTGCTTAGCTCCTTCATAATTCGCTTACGAGTCTCTAAAAAAAATATATTCCGTTGAAAAAAGTTTCCAGTTCAAAAATACGAAATAAGGATTCACGTTTACTAAAATTACGCGACAAAGATAACATTCTTCTTCGTCATAACACCTCCTCCCGCTTACTCCTAGCATTTTTTCACCATTCGCTTTATCGAAATTCTTTTATTCCATGTTGCCTTTTGGCCGCCATGTCTGCCAACCCGACGGTAAAGTTGATCGTTTTACTCAATTAAAATGACAAAGAATAACATTTGGCAAATACACACCGTCAACCCTAACTTATGTCTGGCTGGATGAAATTCTAACTGAAAACAAAAACAACACTGCCGTTTCATAAGCACCTGCCGCTAAGCAGAAACGTTAATAGCTTTCTTTGAAAATTTCACTTAAGAAACTTGAGATACTGTGCGTACGAGTATGTATAGTAGGTTTGTGTCGTCCTCATCGTGTCATTTCATCAGTAGTACATCATAATTTACTTTCCGTTTATGCTTGAATTATACGTTTCGTGGAATTCGAAAGGTGGAATTTACCACTTGTTATAAGATGTTTGATGTGATAAATGTACTCTCATTTTTTTTTGCGAATCACATCTAAACATAACGATGAAATAATTTAGTTTAGAAATTATAATAAATGCTATTGTAATATACATTCAACAATTCTTTGTTGAGTTCAGTGATTTTCCAAGAACGAATTTCACAGGAAATTCACAGGCGAATTTGTTCTTCTTTGATTTTTATCTTTCTTTTTTCAAATTGTTTTCAAATTTTTGCGAAAGTTTTGTTTTGCTATTGATTCATGTCAATCGGATATCTATTTTCTTTTCCAATCACTTCTCCTATACGGAACGAAAAAAGTTTACGAAATTTTCGGATATATACAATATATTATATCGTATTTCAAAAACTTTGCCCCAAGGACGGCCATATTTTTGTTAGGTTGCTTTTACCTGGTATCAAAAGAAATTCTAATGGCAGAATATTAAAGAAAAGATGGACAACAATACAATAAGTATCTACCAGGGATTGAATTGTGGGGAACGGGATGAAATTCAATAAGACTGTTTACTTCAGAATGGCTGTTATTATTGTTCTCAAAGAAAAGCTCGTAACACTTGAGTGAAAAAAACGGTATTAAAAGACGCACTGTTTTGATTTTGCAATAGACGATAAAAAAAACATTCTAAAAATTATGATCCGTTTCGCAATTTTCTTTTAAGTTTCAAAAGCATCTGCTGAATTGAAAACATCGCTTTTCTAATATTTCCTAATAGCGCATATATGCCATCGTTCATCTCTCACATCCTCATCGCTTTCCATCTTTCTCCTTTGAACATGAAAATTTATATTGATTTAAAGTAATTAACTGCTCCCCCCAACTCCATCCTCTTCGACTGCGTCGTTATAGATAGACTAGTTGAAAGGAACGATGAAGAACGTTTCGAGAAAATATTAAATTTCCAACGAAAAATCATTAATCACTCTTGAGTAGATTTATCTCTACCCCTACAAAATATCGAACTTAAGATATGCTTTTTAGATAGCAATACATAATGTACGTTTATAAAATATTGTGAAATATTAAGCAACTGAAACTCAGAATAGTCCAGAGAGAAAAAAACTGAAAGATACATTTATCTGATGAGCATTCAAATAAACATAAGATACATAACATTGAATCGACACAAGAAGTAATTGCACAGATAAACAGTTATGATTTTGTTTATTCAATGTGCTCATTATGAGTATGGTATGGAACTGATGAGTAAGCGACTTGTTTAAGCAACAGTATTGCTCACTCCAATGATTATGATGAAGATTGAAATCCGAATCCGTTCAATATATACTCATTTAATTTTAATTTCAACTACATGGAAAGAATGTCATCTTAGAAAATGACTGTACTAGTAATCCTATTTGTCATCTGAAGTTCTTTTTGTCTTTCTGCAATGACAAGCTTTCTCAGTAACAGTTTTCTTGTTTTTTTTTTAACAATCGTTGTTTTTTAATACTCTGTGCTTTCAATTTGCAGTATGACTTATAGCATTAAATTTTATCATCAATTATACCAGTTTTTGAAAAAGCATTAAAATCTGCTGCAATTCCATTGTATATATTTTTGCTATTCGATGTTTTATTTAAGGCTTTAGTAGCCAAGTGGGTAAAACAACGATTTCTAGCGCGTGTGGTACAGGGCTCAAATCCAGACGTATACCAGGCGCTGAGCTAACGAAGCTCCTAGATATTCAAATCAGGAGTAAAATAAGTCCCTCTACTCTACTAGCTAACCCTCTACTAGCTTCAATCCCGAAGTCTGACTAGAGTGTTAGTGAGAATATGTACTTTTCTTTTGCTTCCTGTTTCTTCCGCCTAGATCCGAACAATCATATCGACCAAATCTAATAATTACTAGGTTCCGGTGTTAAACAGACCCCTGAAGAGAACTTACTTGGCGCACACAATCTTACAATGCATTCGATAAAAAAAAATCGTTTTAGTTCAATTTCTCGATGATAGGGTGAAACTTTATGAAATTTTCAGTAAAAAAGTTTCATGCGTACAACAGACAAATATTTGAACTTCTTTTGGCTAGTTTAATAAGAAATTGTTTTTTTGTTAATTGTTACAAGTTCCCCCTTTGAAAAGTCTATCCCTCGAAAAACAAAACTTTCCAAAAAAAGAAGGAAAAAATAATCACGTGATTACTGTTGGTATAAAAAAATAATTTGTGGAATTCGATTGTTTACTCAGCCACTTACCTAACAATCACAAAAATATCTATGCGCCATTTAGTTAAATCAAATGTTATTTTGATAGTGACAGCCCTTTGGCGCTTGAAATTGTAACAGTAGCTCACTGTTACATCTGCACTGTTCAAAATGAACACGTTTGCGCTTAAACAATATTTCGAAATATTAAAAATTGTAATCTCCACTTGTATTCGTAGAGAAACCAATCTATCCTAAGCGAGTGACAATTTGGGGTGGTTTTTCAAAAGGGTGGCGTCATTGGCCCATTTTTCTTCAAAAAGGGCCTTTTTCGCGATGTCAATTAGTCATCGCACAGCTGTGAGTTGACGTTATTCGACTTTGTTTTTGTAAGATACCGCTGCGAATGAACCTTATACTGACAAACCGTCAACGTTTATTAAAGGGTTACCCCCACTTGTAACTTTGAAATGTTTCCTTTTTTACTGCATTTTTTCAACTATCTGAGAATTCGTCCTTCAAATTTCAAGTGGATCCGAACAAAATTGACCGAGTTATGAGCGTTGAAAGAGAAGAAACCGTTACTTTTACAACCGGCTAATCTGCCGTCTGCCGCGCTCGACCCTCTCTGCGGTTTCTATCTATTGTTGCGGCCAAGAGCACTCGGGAAGCCAAAATGCTGAGAAGGCAACAGCAAATTGCATTTTTGGAAGCGGCATCGTCGGCGGAAGAGCTATTATATGGTGACTAAAATTACTCGGAAACTACTGAACCGATCTTTTTGAAACTTGGCAGCCTTATTTAATACATAAAAATGTAGTGTTTGATTTTTTGATAAAAAATGGCTGTTTTATAGCCAAAAGACGACCGTTTTTTTAAGGGACAATCGAACTATTAACTTTGGTTGTCCTCCATTTTGTGAAAAATGGATATTGTTTTAAATCCTTCGATCAAACACTAGTTTATACTGTTATTTAACTAAATCCATCGCTATTTTTTGATTCGGATGATCCAGTTCGACACAATGTTGGTCACCGCAAAAAGTGAAAATTAAAATACCATTGTTTTGACGGCCATTTTGTAATTTAACAATGCAGTAATTTTCAATAAAAAAATTACTGAAAAGCGTTTAATGTATGTACTTTAAGATAATATAATAGTCGTTTAAAAAAAATTTCGTAGTTTTCTTCAAAACAATTCATGAAAATGACCTATTTTTTGTGCTACAAGTGGGGGTAACCCCTTAACTCAAAGACACTACTGGTCGAGCCATTCTTGAGACACAGTCCGGAACGATCGAAAATGTACTGAAAAATTGGGTTGACAAGATAGGCTAATACCAGGCTAGCCGAGCTACCCATTTGAATGAAATTCAGTTTCATAATAAATCGAAAGCAATTAATTTAGCAAGAATTTTGGGAAAATATTTACCGTTATATATTTATAGCAATTTAAAAAAAAAACCAATAAGTGGTCCACGCTGTATGAATTATATTAACGAAGTGAATTATATTTATTGCCATACAAATTGCTTTAAAGTAGTTTCCCCTACTTGAAAAGAGCACCGTTACTTAAAAATGTATCTTTGGTAGATTACTGCCATCGTTTTGACTTATACTGCTCACATAATTCAGTTCAATTGCCATAAATGGATACACTGACTAGGTTAGTTCCGATTTTTTATATATGATGTATAGGATGTAGGCTGAAAAACACAAGTTTGCGAATGCCTTCTACCACTAAAAAAAACCGGTGAATTTTCAAACATTCTCTGTCTTTTCAAAATATCAAATATAAAAAAAAATATTTTATTTTAAACTAGAGTAAGTTGTAAAAAATTTGAGATGAAAATCAAATTCCTAGCTTTAATATGTTCCAACTAATCCAGTAATTTTGGACAAAAATGTCCATTCCGCCTAAAAAAAAAATCCAAATGAAGGGGTTTCAACGGAATTATGCATATTGTGGGGTGAAAAACACATTGTGAAAAGTCCATTATGAAACCGTTTAAGGGGTTAGTCCACTGTTAAACTGCTCCAAATGAACTTTTTTTTTAAACAGCTACCAAAAAAACTATTCAATATATCGATTAGAAATTTTACATACATCTTTATTGAAGTTTAAAGCTAACGTTTTTATTGGAAAAAATTATTAAAAAGCCAAATGGCGACCGCCCCAATGGATCGCCGCAGCACCGCCGAAAAAAAAGCAAATTGCGCCTCGTAAATTCCTGGACAAATTAAACGTCTGTGAACAAATTACCAAAAATATTTCATTAGTTTTGAGTATAAAGGACTGCACGGGCATAAATTTAGAACAAAAAAAATTTTTTACGATTTGGGAAACATTTTTTTGATTGAAAAAACGCGAAAAACTGTGGATAACCAATGTTCAAAAGTATACCAAATTTTTTTTAATCACTTTGGGGCTCTAAATTTAGGCCTTTGCAGTCCTTTATACTCAAAACTAATGAAATATTTTTAGTAGTTTGTTCACAGATACTTATTTTGTCCAGGAATTTACGAGGCGCAATTTGCTTTTTTTTCAAAATTTACCGGTTTTTTTGAAAACCTGGATATTTTTTCGAAGAATTTAAAAAACCTGAATTTATCGCAAGAAGTACCAACCTATACATTATGTCTACTATTCTAATTCATGTAAGCCTTACGGGTTCTTTCGTGACAATTTGACTGACTAATGGATCTCAGTATTTCTTTCGTATCACTATGTGCACCACTCAAACTGGACTTATTGTGATCCCTTTCGGCCCATGACTTTTTTCGTTGTTTTCTCAAAAAATATGCGCGGAGATAATTTCATCCTGCTTGTTGAATTTTCTTCGTCTGTAAACAAGATACTTCTATGTCCAACGATTGCGTGCTGCTTATGAAACCCCTTCAATCTGTTGGCTCTAACAAAGTGTGGAGCGATTTGCCGATCGTAACCGATACTTCTCGGCAAAATGCCTAGTCTAAGGCTCTGTTTTGTAACGGTATATATGATTCTAACAAGTATGTATGTATCTGTATTTAAGTGATCTGATTACTTAGATCACACAGCGCGCCTTCAGTTAATATAGCGGTGAATTTCAAGTCTCATAAAAGAAGCTTAACAAAAGTTTGGAGTACCACAAAGTAGCCTTCTTGGCTTCTTTTTTTAATACATATATTTCTGACCTATGGGATGAAATATGATGTACGATGGTTTAAAAATATGTCACGTCATAGAATCAAAATCTTCTGCACCATTTCTCCAATCTAAAGTTAATTCATTTGTTCATTGGTGGCATTGGCTCTCTTTACATGTTGATAAGTTGCATTGATGTATGCATTAATGTATATACATATAATCACAAAATGGTAATTATCTTTAAACCTTTGGCGCCGGCGACTATTTTAGCGATATTTGAAATATGCCTATAGTTCGATCAAAAAATAATTTTCAAAAAAAATCCCTTCGCGAAATTAATTTTCAACGTATTTTTAATAAAGATTTGATAAGATTTGGGATAATTTTAACGCTGTGTGTGCGCTAGGTGCCTAAAATGTGATCGGGAAAATTTGAAATTTTTTGAATTGCGATAACTTTCGACAGAGCTATTGAATCATTAGAAAACTTACAGAACATAATGATATTACTAAGTTGTATGCCTATACAGTTTTGTATGAACTTACTGGCAACCTTGTAGCTACGGCAGGCACTGAAAGCGAAAACCTTCAAACCAGCGACTCTCCTGAAAAATTGTCGCTTTCAAGAAAAAAAGCAACTCATGTACAAATCTTATGCTTTGTCTACACAGTCAGTCTAAGTAGAACTTTTGAAATTCCATATCGGACAAGAACGGTAACCCTTCACCAATTTACCTATATTTTTGGCATCAAAAACTTTGGAACTCACGACCCGATAATCAGATACAGTCGAAATTTGAAGAATGTATTTGTCTTACGTAAGACCAGATCTGATAGAAGCGATTTTGAAATGTGGGCAATTCTGTACCAGTGGTGGCCTCTTGAAAAATCACTAAAGAATATAACTGCTTTTTGCCCTACGAATTCTGATTCAGTCACCAGATTTTAACAAAATGCACACAGCAACTGGACATTACTCTAAGCCACGTTTGGTAGAAATTTGGCCCAAAATTTAGCTTAAAGCTACCAGCTATGGTAATTTGGGTGTCTTGAATTTTGAAAATTCGCACAGGAAAATCAAGCTTTTTGCCCTATAAATGAAATCGAAACAAAATTATTTTGGTAAATGAAACTTATTGTAGGCAATATTTAGTAGGAATCTGATTGAAAAACCGTGGTCGGTAAAGATCTTGTAGTGAGAATAAACAACGAATACTAAGGTTTCGAAAATTTGAAAACTTTTACCAGTGGTGACCCTAAATTCCTTTGTACCCCTATAAATTGCAGTGCAGTCATCGAATCGAAACGGATTTCTCAGGGTAGGTTGAATTCAACGTGCGCCAGGTGTGATATGTTTTCTAAATTGTGGAAATTTTTCGGATGGCAACCCCAAGTACTTTTTTATTCCTGTAACTTTCGATGAAGTCATGGGATGAAAACAAGAATCGTAGGGTTGGTTGATTTTGACGAGAAGTAGCTGTCGTAAACTTTTAGTTACAGTGTTGGTAAAGTGTTGAACATTTTCTGCATTTGTGTTTCAGAAGGTGCTGTTTTCAAAGTTTTGTCAGATAAGCAACCGATAATAAATATAAGTAACAGTTATTTGACTTTCTTAAATTTTGAAATTCATGCAAGTGGCAACCCTGGAATTTTCACCCTACTAGTTTAAATGCATTTGTGAGATCAAAGCGGTACTTGGCCTTCGAAACAGGTTTTAGGACGTGTGGTGAAATATTCAATCAAAATCTGAACGATTTCTCTACTGTTCATCGAACATTAGTGTTTCTAGCGGTTTTGATGCGTTAGGGTTTTTTTTTAAATAAACACATTTATCAGCTTGAAACTAGCGTCCTGGGTGTGCAACAAAGAGCAAGAAAGTAGCTGTACTGTCATTGGCTATAACAATCAAGCATGGCTACTAGCCTTAAGTAGAGATTGTATCGTTTCAAATTTCACCCAGCTATAAGATCGAATATCGCTACAGCCAGCTCGATTAGAAGGTTCACGACTTATTTCGCCCCTGGTTTGATTCGACTACTCTCAAAGCTTTATATGGTCTTATCTCTAATCATAGCCAAATCAAAATCATGGAACACAAAGCTGCTGTAGCCTAGTGAGCAGATCGCTTACTGTGAATGTATGCTATCATGAAAGAAATCGAAACCACGCTGTCATTTATTATTTTGAAAAATTTCCTGATAAGTATTTTTTGAATAAACTCCAAAAGATTATTTTACTGCCTAGTACTTTATCGCTTTTATTCAATCAGTATATGCTTAATTCCAGCTTAACAAAACCCTTACTTAGTTGGATTTATCAACTAGTAGTCAAGAAACTAAAACCCATATTGGTGCAATTGCCTACTCTAGTCAAAAAATATGACCGTCAATTTTAGTTTAAAATATAGTTATGGGTTGCACATAAGCACTTTCAAATCTATTATTACGAACAATATTTCACATGAATTTTAAATTGATGTCAATAACCAGTCAAATTATTACTATAATTGAAATTTGCAAGAACCCACAAGCGTGGTCGCTATATTTCCATCGATATTTGAATAAAAATTCATCTATCACCATGGAAAATTGCAATTCCTACAAAATACCCATTACTTTTCGCTATTACAAATCCTATAATCAAATCAGCTAAACGTGATTGAATTCAAAACATGTAACGTGACATTTAATAAATATTCGTTAATATTGTTGTTGCTACAGCTTCAGTTCTATGGCTCTCGGGTCCACATCTATTCGTTGCCAAGTCGACGGACTGATTTGTTTAGCAATCGATTTTCGCAACGTAATCAAAATATATACTGTGTATCTCCTTGATTGGAGTCGATCGATGCTTACGGGCACGAGTATGGGTCTGCGTATGCAAGAGTATCTATAAGGGACTAATTGCAGTTCGATATTGTCCATTAGCTTAACCAAAATCAGATTTTCTCAAATATACAAACGACATTCACATAGTAATATTTGCCTGCATCGACATATTTGTGATTTATGTAGCTATGTATCATCGCTGGCGAAAACAATTTATAGATGTTCGCCTAAAATGCCACCTACAGCGTTTCAAAAGCTATATGAACGCATAAGCGTCAAATTAGCGAATATTGGATTTTTAGTTCCGCAGTAGTACATTCGTAGCGGTCATAATACGACGTCGACGACCATCCGGAATTTTTGGATGTTCGGATGAATCTTCTAAGGTATGAAACGCAGTATACAGCTTGGAAACGAGGATATACTCAATTATGATGTTTTTTTTTTTTTTGAAAATTATCTGACCCTATCAAACACCAAATTTTATAGTTGCATTTTAAAAAAAATCAATTAAAAATTCATTAAAAAGCTATATAATAACGCAGGTAAAGTGCAGTGCAGTTTTAAATTACCAAAAATAAATGTATTTATTTTAAAAATGCAGAATATCAATGAAACTGATTATGACGTTTTTTAAGGGGGTAGTACCGGTTAGAATGCTAAAAAAACAGCCTAATTTTCAATATTTTTTTTCACCTTCTATATTTTATATAGATTTTAAAATTTGCATGGGTAAAATACACGTTTCGAAGATAAAAAAAATATTTTTTTTATTTTTCTACTAATTTATAGAGGGCGCCAAAGTTGACGTCTCGAAAAATGCCTCGTCATACTGCGGACAGATAATCTCAGGAATGAAGAATCTGAAACAAAAAAAAATCAAAACGCATTTTAAAGAGGAATGTTTCTTACGTGGTAATCTACCACAATATTTTAAAAGAAAATGATCAAAAACAAAATGGCGGTTGTTTGAAAATATTTTTCGAAAAATCGTATTTATTTTTACTTTGTTTCGTTTGTCAAATTTTTTTGGGTTAACTTTTGGCCTATATTGTGGTAGATTACCACACAAAATACTTGTATAAAGTAGTGCACCAAATTCGATTTAAATCGGTTCGGCCAATTTGGAGAATAAGTGTCCGCAGTTTGAAAAAACGTAATTTCGAGAAAAACGCGTTTAAAATTTTTTTTTCTTTTCATTTATTGAATATTATTTGAAAAATATGTTTTTATCACCTACAATTGCTCAGTCTGTAGTCCCTGGACCATACATAAGTATTCTTCAGTCCACATAAGCCAGTTGTTTTTGCAGTTGGGCAGTATTTTTTGGCCAAACGCGCTTCCTTTCTGCCTGACTAATGCGCTCTTCATCTTCTTTTTTTCGCAGTAATTAAAAGCAGCGGTCTGCCGTAAACTGCCGTAACTTCTTTATTTTTGGGAGTATCTTAATAAAATTTTGAGACGTGATTTCTGAAGGTATAATAAATTGAAAAACGCAAAAAACAAAAAAAAACGGATTTTTTCAAAATTATAGCCGGTACTACCCCCTTAAACCGAAATCCTCATATACATAGGGAAATGATTCGATTCCAATAAATATTTAATTAGTTCTTCCGGTTTTTTTTCAACTAAATCATCAATTTCAAAGATGTGAAACTTTGAAAACCACTGAATGAAAATTCCAGAAAAAATTAATGTTATCCTAAATTATCGATATCTTGAATTTATCGTAGCTTCTACCAAACAATTTCAACGCAGACATTTCCCCTCCACTTCCAGTAATAAACTTCAATTCATCCCCAATATTTACTGTTCTATCTTAAATATCTTCAAAACATTTTTTATTTGTCGTGATTTGTAATCGATAATGCATATCTGCAGTTCTCTTTATGTAGCGTACAAAAATCATGTTATATTTTCCATAGGTCAATGTATTTCAACGGCAACGACCTCTCCGATTGAACACACAATCCAATTGAAATTATCTTATCAGTCCTCTGAAATTCCTTCCAAAGTAGATAGTTCAAAATCAGATATTTTATCATGGATTGCATGCTTTATCAAGATATTGATAGATGACGTTATTTTTAGGGTGGAGAATGAGTTTTAAAAATATTTTTGGAATTTAGGAATTGATGAAAGTGTCTTTATCAGCAATATAACCTTTTGGAAAAAATTCTAAGCGTCCTTCCGAAGTTCTGAAATACTGTGAATGAAATGGATTTTCGTGTTATCATAAAGATTGGTAATACAGAATTTCAGCCTAAAAGTCTAGAAAACAATGATCTGATATTGCATCGTGAAATCGTGTCGAACCAGGTCGTACTGTTTTAAATTCTTAGAAGAACTCATGCAGTATGAGATGGTACATTATCATGGTGTAAAACCAAGTGTTGTCTGTCCATAATTGTAGTTTCTTTTTGTGAATATAATCCTCAAAATGGCACATAACACTTGAATAATATTCCTTTTTAACAGTTTGGCCGGGAGGAAAAAATTCATTCAGAACACCACGATATCCGAGAGAAAAAACCGTTAACATGACCTTTGATCTTTGAGCGACTTTGGCGGGTTCTTTTCAGCCTACCTTCGCCTTTGGCACGATATTCGTTCTGTTGGTCGGTTTTCCGAAACGTTAGCATAGATCCAAATCTCATCTCTAATAATTATGTGTTTCATGACGTATTGGCTGTCAGAAATCATTGTTACACAGACATCAACGACAGTATGAGGGTTGATCCAAAAGTAATGATAATCAATATAAACGAAGGTGGTTAAACTTAAAACAAATATTTATTTTTCAGCAGAGTCTCTTACAAGTCAATACATTTAGATGATCACAAAACGTGACAAAAAATTCTGCTGATCTACCTGGAACTTCTCGTGATTCACCCTCGAAATGTCGACTCGTTTCTTCTATTGGTCGTCGGCTAACATTCTCGGCCCCTAACGCGCAGATACCTTCTTCATATATAATTCGTAGGCAACGATCCTTTTAACACTGTGATACTAGATCACTGTGACCTCAGCTATATACCAGATGGTCACTTTTCGATCTGCCAACTCGACATCTTCGACTTTTTTTCACGTTGTCTTCAGTGAGGGATGTGGATGGACGTCCTTCGTTCCTTCATCTTTAGTGGATTTTCTTCCCAGCTTAAACGCCTTGGCCCAGCTTGCAACGTTGGAATATTTAAGAGCAGAGTCCCCTAATGTTTCCACCAAGTCGCTGTGTACGTCTCTGGTAGACATTTTTTTCAAACACGGGTACTTAATAACAGCTCTAATTTAGTTTTTCTCAATTTTGATGCTCTCTCTTCGTCGGTTCTTATTCAAATGAATGTATTTCCCTGGAATCGTGGCCTATTTATATATTTTTATGCTGACTTAGTGGGTGTTTTGTGTTTGAATTTTATGCGAACTAGATATATCCAATTATCACTACTTTTGGATCTCTCTCTCGTATCTTTTTCCAAAAAAAAAAAAAAAAAAAAAACCAATCAAAAATTCACTCAAGCTAGATTTGACTCTTCTCACGAGTGATAGGTCACTCAGGAGCGATCTAATCAAAAAGAGCAACTCGTTTGAAAAAGCGATGTGAATGAGCCAGTTCTTTAGAAAAAAGAGCAACTCTTTTGAAAAAGCTATGTGAGCCATCATTTAGAACTGCTTTCCACACTTTATACCTTCACTTTAGTTACAGGAGCGATGGAGCCGCTCGGGCATAATGCATACGAGTAAACACAAGGCAATACTTGATTAGACTACCGTGTGTAGTTGAAGCGAAATCTAGGCTATTCTAATGTCGGAACATGCACATATGTATACGACCATCGTATTGTACAGAGGAAAGAGTCAGCTCCGTGTGAATGAAGAATGAATGAAAGCACGGAGCCAGCACCGTGTGCAGTGCGAATAGAATGTGAATTATGAGTACTGTGCAAATGATGGCACTGTGCGAAAGATAAGAACTGAGCTGATCGTTTGCGGCTGTTGATGGCGATATTTTCTGTGTGTTTACGTACATATACTTTGCTCTAGTTCACGAGTATTTTCGCTTTTTTTTACGTTTGTTGGCTATTAGGTTTTATAGGTGTATTTGATTTTTTGAAGGCTATGCTGATCGTTTTGGCAATTAGAAAATTAGAAAAAGATCTAATAATGAGTAGAAAGTTAAAAGAGACTATGAGCTTATTTAAGATTTTTTATCGATTGTGGTAGTTTGCACTCGACATTTTTACTAATGCTTGAAGATGAGTAGAACGCGAATATTACTATTTCTCGGGAACGCGCCATCTGATTGAACTGAAGCTTTCCGGATACATTTGTGTACATATTAAATTGGTCCAGGGTTCTCCAAATGTTAATTATCTTTAACCCTTTGGCGCCAGCGGCCACTTAATTGATATTTTCATGAACCACGTAGGTTTTCATGAACCTGCTGGCAATTCTTCAGCTACGGCAAGCACTGAAACTAAATAACTTCAAATTATCGACCCTCTCGAAAAATTCTTGCTTTTTAGAAAAAAAAAAGGAACTCATATAAATGTTATGCTATGTCTAAGCAGCCAAAAGAAAAAATTTTGAAATTCCAATTCCACCAAATTGCAAAGTTTTCGCGTATACAGCACAATAAACACATCACTTTCACGACACTTATCCGAAATATCTTTTACGCGACAAAAACTTCGAAACCAGTCTCCGGATAATAGGAAAATAGACTCTATTCCCTGATTCAACCGAGCAGCATTATTCACATTACTAATTGTCCGAGAAATGTCAAACAATTGTCATTGTGCAATTCCCATTAAATCTTAATAACGAGAGGACTACACCATTTTAAAAAGTAGCTTAAAGCTAGAGTTACAATCAATGCAACCAACATTTGTTGCACAACAAAATGAGTTTGAACACATGAGAACGTATGAGAGCAGTTACAATGATGCAACACAACTTTGCTTGGCAGCAGAGTTTGCTCATATCTCAAACTTGGCATGGCAACAACATTTTTGAAAATATCCAATTCCACCTGTTCCTATGAGAGTCCGGGAAATCGGAACTGTCATACGTAAATGACAATCAGAAATTGTATTTTTTTGTCTCATTTTTGCTTTGCATTATACTCCGCAGCTTTTAGAGGATAAAATATTCACTGATATATCTTTCCGAGGCTTTAAAGGATCCAAATTATCGAACAGCAATTTCTTTAATATAGCCAGTGACAGATGACGGTAAATGTTGTGTTGCATTGATTGTAACTCGTTCCACCAACAAAACTTGGCAGGGAATGTTGGTTGCATTGATTGTAACTCAAGCATAATACCTGTCAGATTGCAAGTCGCGATAGGCCTTTTATATGATGGCCATGACTGCAGCCACAATTTTTACAGTTGATAAACAGCTTGTTGCTTACCCGAACTTGCTCTACGAAAAAAGGTAGAGCAGAAATCGTGCTCTAAATTGCTTTAGTTCAATTTAGGTCAGGCTCATCAAAACAAATCAGAGCAAGTTCGGGCAAGTTAGAGCAGTCGAATTGATCATAAAAAACATTTTGCTGAGATACCTCAACCTAGCTCAACCTAAAGTAGCTCATTAAGCACAGCTTAAAAAAAATGATTTGTCAGTATCAATATACACACGTAATTTAAATTGATGACTCACCTTCACTTTTCAATCGCATATTCAAAATATTGTATTGTATTTATTTTTTCGAATTTTCGGAAAATTAACTTTCAAGAAAAGTCGATTATGTTCTGGTGCACATCATTTTGAATTTTGAACGAGCACAAGTAGCATCGCTTACAACAAACGTCAAAGTAATTTAAAAGAGGCTCATAAATCGCTTATTAAATACGCCCAGTCCCAAAAGCATACAAGCTGCAGTAAAAATATTACGTTATTCTGTAAACTTATGTCGAAGGCTGCAGGATGTGGCGAAAATCCCTCCCCCATAATACGTACTTTATCAAAATTTCATCACAATGTCACCTGTCTAATTTATTCTAGGGACATTTCAAGACTAGGCTTTAACTACAGAATTCCCTGTTTATGAATGTGAATCGAGGTATGCTCTTTGGAATCCGTCACTTTAAATACATATGTATATAACAATGAAAATTACATAACTCTGAAAACCTGACTATGTTCTCAACATGTTAAAACATCTCCTACTCATTCTATTTACAACTTCAACCCCAATGTCAAAATCTGCGAAATTTAATAAGATAAGTTATGGCAAAGCTATCAAAAACTTGTTTATTTCAGTTGCCAGTAAAGGTTTATATTTATTATTTTCCTCGAAGAATTGTGCGGTAAAAGATATGCTTGTCATAACATTTTCAACGGAAATTGTTTGAAAACTATCCGGCCCATATAAATTCCTACATACACCTAAAGCAATCCCCCGAGAATATATCCAATACTCCTCTTCGACTTTTATGAGTTATGGGTTGTTGTGACTGCAACCATATCGTTCCCGGTTAGCAATAAGAGGCTTTTTGGTAGCCTTCTTATCCCCCAGTCCTCCTCCCTCTATGAGCCCATTATGGCTGCTTACTCTCATTGGCTGCTGCAGTCCATATTGTTGCAAAACGAAAACGAACAATAAACGGGTAGGAAATATGATCGAAGAAGCTGTTCAGTTTTTACTCTCTGTTAATTAAATCGTGTTTAGGAGCTTCATCATGAGAGTGCAGTAAAAATTTTCTAAATATGCCGGACTGAGAGACTGACCTCGACGAAGTAGACGGACGGCGGCGTCGATGGGCTATTAAAGTTATTGTGTTAGGTAATAACTCTCCTCCAGATTTTACGACACTTGCTCGCTTAGTGCGACAATTTATTACAATTGCGTACTCGAGATGAAAAGATCAACCATTCGTAGTTGAACGTTGCGCCGACTGCGTCCGTTAGCTTGTGGAAAATGAAATTTTCATTGCCGACAATTCGATATGGTGAAAAATTTAATTTAAAATATTCGCGCCAGATTTGCCCCGCCTTCTGATGAATTTTTTATTTTCTGCTTATGATAAATTGTATGCTGTGAAGAATGATTTATACTGAGAAGTCAATTTAATGTCAAATGTTCGTTCAAAGATAGCCCGGAGAATCAAAGTATATCAACTTCCTGACAACAAATTCAGCGAGAACTTATCTTAAAAAATTTCAGAATATATAGTACAACAAATTCAACCGGATAGAATCTTCAAATTCCATTATTTTTCATAGCATCTCTGTCGGTTTCATAACAGAGTCCACGAAAAGTAAGCTGCATGCATTGTTCAATATGCCAGTGAAAGTAATCAAACAATCCTTTCTGATGGAAATGCTCCACTCAGATCCATTTATTTATTCATCAAAACCAAGTATCTCATTCCAACTCGAGTTCGGAGTTGGTAGAGTTCAATTTTCATAATCGAAATTCTTGCGAGTATGAAATTATTAGTATTTTGATTCAATAGTAAGGTGATTGTTCCAAAAGTTGGCCACTCTGCTCCTAAAGTGGACCTGCTGCAAATCTGTTTGGTCAACCCTTTCTTGTTATGAAACAGAAAAAAATAGAGCACGCCGGCATTCAGAGTATTCACACTACTTAGAGTAATAGATTACATTTGAAATATCGGTATCTGTTAAGAAATTAAAATATATCTTGCTTCTATTGGGAAAAATGGCCTTTCTTAAAATGTTCTGATGCAATTATTATTTTCAACTGCGGAGAACATAAGACCCGATGTAAACACTAAAGTGATGTGATTCTTGCAAACACTACATTGGAACTATTTTATTCAGTTCATCTCAACGTCTTACCATATCCTTCTCAGATTTAAATGACTCTCACAGAGACTAAACATATCATAGTTGTTACCTCGAAAAATATGAGCAAGTCCAATATTTGCATATCTAACCCACTCAACATAAAAAAAACTTCTGTAAATGCCTGAACATTTTCCTCTACACCCAATAAATAACATCCTGGCCCTGGGAGGTCTTCTGGAATACCATATTTATACTACCACCGTAGCTCGCACGAAATTCCATCCATACATATTCGATTATCATTATTAACTCGTACAACACCGCTTCTTTTCTCATATCCATACAATCGAAACGTTGTCGACAAATTGTTTACATTCTTTCATTCATTCTTCGTTTTCTTATTCTGTTTCAGACTCGTCGACCGCATCAACATCGTCGTCATCGTCTTCATCGGGACGCTCATCGCAGCAAATTAAGAAACCCACTGCCGCCGATCAAAAGAAGTCATCAGACGATGGAGCGGATGGTGGTGGTGGCGGTACGAGCAGCGGTAACGCTAATACAACATCATCTTCAGCGAATTCAGTTTCAGCATCGGCGTCGGCATCCACGACCAACAGTAAAGACGAAGAAGATATCTACGAGTTCAAGACGACACCGAAAGACAGTGGTAGTGGCGGCGGTTCGAGTGCCACTAGCGGTACTGATGATTCCAAATCTGAATCGCGAAAATCTGATAAGACTGCTTCGTCCGACGATAAATCTGCCGAAGAGACTCCCTCACAAACAGCGTCTTCGGGTAGCGGTACCAATGCGAATGTGAGCTCAGGGGGGCAATCGAAACGACCCTATTCGGAAGTCGAAGGTGCAAACGACGAGAATAACGAAACGGAAGACACAAAAAGAAAGAAACGCAAAGATTCTGAAAACATCAAAGAAACCGCAGGAAAAGCGGGTTCGGGCAATCGCGGTGCACCGCAAAGACAAGATAAGAATTCGAAGAACGCAGGCAGTTCCGCGAAATCGATAGGTGGTAATACGAGCAAAGCCGGCACGAATCTCGAGCGAAGAAGTCCATGTCCGAGTCCAAAGCCTGCAAACAAGCAGACCGACAGCGATGCAGAAACAGACGAGAACAAAAGCAGCGAAAATTTTGGCAATTGTGGCCCTAAGGTACCCCCTTTAAAAATCGTCATACCACAACAGAGCACTAGTGGCGATTCGGAGGCTGGATCGCGAAACGGCAAAAACAACTCCAATCGAAGTCATGCCGCGCTCCCCTACGTGGTCGCTTCATCTTCAAACAGCAACGACTCTCTAATTGCGGATAAAGAGAGTGCTTCTTCGCGATGCGCGAGTCCGGCGGAAAGCACTGGAAAGGGGAGCTCATCGAACACTTCAGCAACCTCGGAGGAGAAGTCAAAGGCGACAAGCGAAGAACGCGCCCAGCAGCGAGTTTTGCGAAGCTCTCATCGATCAGGTGGCGGAGGTCAAGGTGTTGATCGTGGCTCGAACAACTCCTCGCCTCAACTGCAGAGCAGTTCACCTTCACCGGCAGCGCCGGTTACTACCACTGAACCAACAGACAATACAAGCGGAAAAACCTCAAGCCCCGCGGCCGCCACTCAGAATCAATCTGAAATCGAGACAACGACAAATGTCCCAAGCCCCTCTGCCTCGTCTACATCATCATCTAAAACCGAGCAGCAAAGCAATGTCGAGCTTCATCCGAGGAAGCGCAAGATTCGCGCCAAGCAAGAAGAAGCCAGCAAATCTTCGATCGGAACGACGTCCAATCAAACAACTGCCGAGGCAAGCGCTTCGGTCAGTGAGATTCACCCCCACGATCATCCCTTCACCAATTGCTATCAAATGTTTCTCAACATACGCAAGCAAATCGAAAAGAAGCATCGCTCTCTGTTCCCAATCCAACCACGGCCGCCACAAGGTTTCAAGGACTACTTAATGAATCGTCGTACGTACGTTCTGGCCGGGAAAGCTCCATCCGAGCCTGTCGTAGTCTTGCCTCAGAATCTACCGTCACAAATGAAAGATGTGTTTATGGCACAGGAGAAGGAACGCCATAAACTAAAAATGCAACATATAGTCGAGAAGGAAAAATTAGGTCTGACGGTCGAACAGGAAATCCTACGGGTTCATGGAAAAGCGGCCCGAAGTTTGGCATGCCAATCGGTTCCTTTTTCTGCTTGTACAATCCTGAAGGATGAAGAAGTCTACAATATGATTACGCCCGAGCAAGAGGAAAAAGATCGCAATGCCAGGTCACGTTACAATGGTCGATTGTTTATTAGCTGGCTGCAAGATGTCGACGATAAGTGGGAAAAGATTAAGGTAATTATATTTTTAATCAAAAAACTATTTTTCAATTTTAAAGGAAAATTTAATTTTCTCTTTAAGCTATGCATCTCTGAATAGCCGACACTTCCGCTTCAAAAATATAATATTCCCTGTTATGATAGGCATGGCTCTTATTTGAGGCATGTCACTCATTTTTAGGCATATTTATGATCTGCGGACAGTTCTAATTTATAGTAGAGATCTATTTAGCAAAGAAGATTCTTGTCACTACGTAGAGAACAGAAAATATAGTTTAAAAAAAATATTTTAAGAGAAATATAAAAGTAGCGATGTCTTAGATGTAACGGGTTTGTTACTGTAGCCTGCTAACTGTTAAAGTTTTATATCATTATTTTTTGTCTTCCTTATTTTCCCTAATAGTGCACTCTTTCCAGCGCTTACAATAGCTATATATATATAAATATTTCTAAACCACCGTAACATGTTTGATTAAACTCAACTGAAAACCTATTCATCGTAGAATTTTCTTAGCTAATAAACTCAATCAATCTATGTGTACTACCAGAACGTTCATGGACTGAGAACTAAGGTATGCACGCTCAATCTCTCCTCTTTCTTCCGGCCATATCATCTGCTTAACCGATGCATGATTAACTGGGGATATTTACGATAGCGAGCTGTTCTCTCTTCACACAGTCTTCCGCCGTGATCGTGACGAGTCGTGATCGCTTAGAAAAAAGCGATGGCGGTGGTGTGTTAATTGTTGTTCACGGGTCTCTTCAATGAATACTCAGTAGGAACTTCTCGTCTTCTTCTCCTATTGAATGTATTGTTGTCCGCGTTACACGTGTTCCTTTCAAAATTCTCATTGTTTCCTCAGTCTATGCTACAATTCTTCAGTTGCGGTTTATAGCAATTTTTTCGATGAGTTACTCAGCCACCTCTACAATACCTTCCCCTTTGCATTGCTTTTAGTATGTGGAGATTTCAACTTATGGAAATATAACTTTGCCTCTCTAATCTTTTCCAACAACATTTCTTTGATGTTATTCTATCTTTCATTATGTTCTCTTTTTCAATTTAACTATGTTCCCAATGTAAACATCAAAATACTAGACTTGGTTCTATCTAATATTCCCTCTCATAATATCGAAGCTCATCTCTACGTCCAAGCTGAATTGCATCACCCTCATCTCTCCGTAGTATTTCATGTTGATTTTCAGACCAGTAGAAATCATAAAGCAGACTTGGTTACTACGACGATTGAAATGAACTTGATTCATTGGTCCTTCTTATTTTCGCGACTTCACTGTCGGTGAACTTGTTATTCTACAACTTCCTCTCCAACCTTATCTCCCGCTTCACTCCTTCCAGCCGTCCTCGCAAGCCTAATGACAGCGTGATGAAACGTCTGCCTTCAATGCTAAAGATGCAGCTCGAGCTAGATTTAGAAGTACAGGCTCTTATGGTGGCTTCGTCGAATTTTCGAGGATAAAATTTCGTCGCCGAATTTTCGACTGCCAAAATTACCGTCAATCAGACTATTCGCGATTGCTTTGCAAGCATTGAGTCCTATATCTGATCTAATCAACAAAAACCCTTCTGGTCTTATGTCCATTCCCTTAGAAAATCCGATCGTTTTCCTGATTCAATGTTCCTTGATAATGTTCCTGCCTCTAATCCACAAAAAATTTGCAACCTCTTTGCAAAATATTTTTCTTCCTTCGTTTCCAATTGCAAAATATTTTGCTTCTTTCATTCGCAATCCAATTTTAAATTGTGAAGTCTCCCATATTGCTTCATCATCCCTCTCTTTCATTCGCACCAATCCTCTTGAAATTGAATCCTTACTCGAGTGTTTAGTTTCAATGTCGTTTGCGGTTCTGATGGCATCCGAAACCTATTGGCCAAGTCACTTTTATTGTCCTTGTGTGTTCCTTTGTTTGTTGTATTTAATCTCAGCCTCTCCTCCTCGCATCCACAATTCTGAAAACCCAAACTGCATTTCCAACTATCGTCCCATTTCGCACCTTCCTTGTTTCGGTAAAGCTCTTTAAAGAGTTCCTTCCTCTCCTTCATGCTTTCCTTGTTCTTGAGTAATATGGTTTCATCAAAGGTAAATCTCACACCTCTAATATTGTATTCTTTACAAATTTGGTTGCTTCTGCTTCAGACCAACGACCACCGACTTCTCAAAAGCTTATGATTTTGTTGATCACTAAATTCTTCTTGGGGCTGTAACGTTGAAAACGTAAACAACTTT
This sequence comes from Nemotelus nigrinus, assembly GCA_947369275.1. NCBI lineage: Eukaryota > Metazoa > Arthropoda > Insecta > Diptera > Stratiomyidae > Nemotelus > Nemotelus nigrinus. The sequence continues at coordinate 26,215,199 of OX376373.1, forward strand.
ATGTACCTAGGGACGAACCTCTCGATGGATGGGAATGAGCATGACGAAATCAAACGACGAATTCAATTAGACAATAAAACATTGTTTTCGGTGCTTCCTGCTTTGAAGTCTCGATGCGTAGACAGGACAATTATCAAACCTGTGCTATGCTACGAAATCGAAACCTGGACACTGACCCAGGCCTGAAATACGTTCGAAAGAATGGTATTGCGAAGAATCCTCGGTCCAATATGAGAAGAATATGGATGGTGAATCCGATACAATAACGAGCAGTATACCATATATGACGAACCGGAAGTCTCTACCGTCACACGATTACAAAAACTGCAATGGGCCTAGCACGTCGAACGAATGAGCGAAAATCGAATTCCTAAGCGGTTTCTCAAGTGGCGAGCGGAGCCAGGCCAGTTGGTAAACCACGCAAGCGCTTGGAGGATTCGATAGATGGTGACAGCAGGTCGCTTTTGCGAGCACCGAACTGGAAGGCGTGGTCACTGAACCGAGACAAATGGAGGCGGAGAATTAAGGAAGCTAAGGCTCGATTCTGGTGTAGTGCCACGATGATTATGATGAAATTCTTCTTGCAAAGCTTGGAGGCTATGGTTGGTTTTCCTTCTATGCTTTTATGTTTCTAGTGGTATTTGTGCTGTAACTTTGCATTCTTCCACCTCTTCCCCTTTCTGTCCGCTTTCCGATGTTCGTCACGACTTCATTCATGGTCCATTATTAATCCTAGTTTTTATCTATGATATCCCTTCCTTTATTAGCTCTCTCTGCCTCTTGTTTCCTGATGAATTCAAGATGTGCAAAGCAATTGAATCTACCGACGACTGCCTCCAACTCCCAAATTATCTTTTTTCTTCCTTATGCTAGCGTTTCTACCTCTCTGCATTTGTTTTTTTTTAACTTTTTCGTAGCATCCATGAGTACTCTGCTCTACTAACCGTAAACGGCCTATCTACATTTTTGTCATTTTTGAGCTAACACCGGATTCAAAATCTACATACATATATCATTCTAAAAAATATGAAAAACCTATCTTTTGTGGAAGTATGTTAAAATCAATAAAAAAAAATCCCCCGATCTACAAAAAACGTCGCACTACTAAGTATAAAGGTTCTATCTACTGCAGATATAACTTTTATGCTTAGTAATGTGTAGATAGAACCTTTATGCTTACTAGGGCAGTACTGTTGCCAAATAATGGGGATAGAAAACGTTCATCGCAGGTTTACTGGCTCATTGTTGTTTAAATCCAACATCCCTTACTGTTAGTGATCGTCTTTCCCTATTCGAAATTCCTTCATTAGATTCCGTGACGAGTTCTTACTCTTCAAGCTACTTCACTGCCGTATGCTCTCCGATCTTGGCTATAAGCTGTGCTTACCTAACGTTAATCGATCAGATAGAATATTTTCTCAGCCCTTCGTGCGGTTTGAAATATATTTTAGCTCGCCGTTAGTGCGTATCCCTAGGCTTGGTCAGCTTGGTCCTTTTCCAGTAACGCTCTATCAGTTTAAATCTCAAATCGAAGATTCAATTTTTAAAGCTTTCTACTATATTATCTTATGTATTCCTTTAAATCGTTTGAAATCTGTATATTCTCAATTCTATGCATTGTTAATCTCCTTAGTCTTTCTGGTTATTATTAAGTATTTCTAATATTATAATTGGGCATTAGCCTCTTAAAATGGATTGTAAAATAAATAAATAAATACATTGAGTCTATCATCTTCTATAAGTTGGAAGGCTTGCATAGCTTTTGACCTGGTATGTTTGCTATTATGCCTCAGTTACTTTGAGGAGATTCGCTTCTGTGTCTTTGTTTGAAAGAAACTTTAAACTAAAATCAAAATGTAAATATAATTCTTAATAATAACCGTATGAGCAAATTTTGAACTAAAATATTAACTCTGTCATTTCGATTTTAGGAAGCGATGGTATTACGGCATCATAACGAAGCTGAAAGTTTACATGCAGTTCAGAAAATGGACTGGGAATGGGGCTTGAAGGAGCATTCACTTTGTGATTTCAATTCACGACCTGTGATTGACGAGCTACATGTGCCGATGGTACATGTAAGCGATTTCGATCTACTACCGGCATAAAAATTTGAACCTAAGGATTTTACATACTAAATATGTATTTCAATTGATTTGAAAGTGGTATTTTCAATTTTATGTTTTGTTTAGTTTTAGGCATGTACAATGTAAAAAAAAATCAATAAATACAATTACTTTAGCATAAAGTTGTAAGTGTAGTATAATTTGGTCGTAGATTTGAATGTATTTTATTGTTTACTGGAATTCTATAACGGGCCAAAAATTGGTTATTAAGGGCAGTCATTCTAAAATCGGTTGATTGAACGTGCGAGTTCCATGACAGATGCGTTTTTCTTATGGAAATCATCAATACAATATTTAGTACTAACCAGTCTGAAATTGTGTTTAAATATTTTCATATACGGGAAAAAATTTAGTTTTTTTTTTTTATTAATTTTATGAGGACTTTCATATATTACATGAAGAAAGGATATTAAATAAAAATTAGTAACTTTACAAATTGAACGAACAGTACGAAAATATTCATTTATGTGTTGGGCGATATCTTTTAGGTACGTCAGTTTTATTCTATATATAGGAGGATAAAGCTTTTTGCTCTGGTTAGCTTTTCTACTAGTCAAGACATTTTGCGAAAGAAGAGCTGTGATAATCAGAAGAGCTGTGATAATCGTAGTAAATAATTTGAGATTGTCGAAAAATCATAAAAATAAATAAAAATTTAGTGCTAAGTCTCAGTAGAGAATGTGAATGTGAAACCAGGCAAAAGAGCTTCTACTTTTTACAAGGAAGTATAAAGTTCCTCGATTTGACCTGCCGAAAATAAGCGAAGTTTCTGTTGAACTGAACCAGAAGGTAAAGTATCTGGGACTGACTCCCGATTTGGACCTAGATGTGAAAAAGCAACAAAATGCAGAAAGTGATATCAACAATTTCTTGCTGCTGTGGAACGAAAATATAGTGGAAAGAGCACGGAAAGCTTTCAGTGCTCTTTACTGCTATAAAAGAGCCATAAGAGCGAATTGGGGTCTACAACCTCGCGTTGTTATATGGCTTTATACCACTTCAGTGGAACCGACGTTACTGTATGGGGTGATGTTCATGTGACAGTATGCTCTCAAGGCGGTCTGCCAACGCTTTCTGCAAAAAGTTCGTAGGTTGGCCGCACGTCTGGGGACAGGTGCCCTTGCAAACGCCTCTACTAAGGCACTTTTCATGATGGTTACCAACCAACTTATTTGTCTTACAGCAGGCCAATCTTACTCCTGTGAGATTGTATTTCTGCTTGAACTAAAACATAATTTGGCCACGCTAGAATCTTATGTGTGGGGTTACCTGGACCTGTGACCAGACATTTTACTGTATCTGGAGTTCACAACTCGCATTCCTAGCAGAGCTGAATGGAATGATGGGGCCAACCTCGATAAAGGGTTTATCCATGACTACACTGATGGCTCAAAACTTATGGCAGCGGTGTATACTCGGGTGACTTGAACTTGAGGCTATCTTTTCGTCTTCTAGACCATTGTAGTGTCGTCCATGGAGTGGATCGTGGCTATTTTTCAGCCAATCGACTGGCTTCTGTGTAATTAAATATTCGGAGTAAATTTTGGTATTTCAACAGAGAGCCAAGCGTCTATTAAGTCCCTTGTTGGCCCTTGTACAGTGTCCATAATTGTCGCTGAATGTCGTGCATCTCTTACAATTGATTTGGATACCTGGACATAGGGGGTTTCGGGGCAATTGCAAGGCCGCTGGGCTGTCGAGGCTTCAGCCCTTTATCAAAAGGTAAAGCGACGTCATCTGTCATACTAGCCATTAAGCGAAAATATCTCAAGGACGTTTAAAGGAGTTGGTAATTTCCGGCAAAGTGATTCCAGCTGTCAGTTCGGCAATACAATTGATTTGGATACCTGGACATAGGGGGTTTCGGGGCAATTGCAAGGCCGCTGGGCTGTCGAGGCTTCAGCCCTTTATCAAAAGGTAAAGCGACGTCATCTGTCATACTAGCCATTAAGCGAAAATATCTCAAGGACGTTTAAAGGAGTTGGTAATTTCCGGCAAAGTGATTCCAGCTGTCAGTTTCAGCAGCAGTTCCATCCACAGCGGATTAATTTTCATTTGTCAGAATGAGTGAAACGGGGATGTGAATAAAGAAGTTACTTTTGGCTTTTCTTCTTGTTTTGCCAGTTTTTACCCGAAATCGGTTCCTTTACTCTCCTGTTTTCGGCAAATTTTTGTCCCACCGCGGAAGTAAGTTTTTACCCGAGAAGTTAGGGAAGAGCCCTAAGTACCTTCAAACCACTGTTTCTGGATATTGCGCTGCTGTTTTCAGGGAACGAATATAGGACCAGAAGGATTTAGAATTGTTGAAAAGGAATGATGACTCTATTTTCCAGCAGTAGTAACTTTTGGTCTTAGTAATTATCTTTTCCAGCATGGAGCGTGAACTCAAATGATGGTGCCATGCACCAACTCTAAGAAAACGAATAAAGTCGTCATATGTGTTGTTTTTAGGGTGACCATCTGACCTGAGTACAAAATACGGACACCTCTATTTTTTTTGGCGAAAGAGCTAAAAAAAAAAAGGTCATCAACTCTGTATCTCATTTTCCTAGATGGCGGTAGCTGAAATTTCAAATGCATATAGGAAAATTTGAATGTAAAATAAGAATCAACACTATTTCCAAGTAAAACAAGAGTTTATTAATCAAAAAATGTTAACATTTTTGTTTGTTTCCTTCTTTTCGTTTCAGCCCACCAAAGTTTGTATTGATATTATCGCCCCCCAAAGCGATTAGCTTTTTTCTCAAATTCTGTCCATCATGTTTATCCAATTCCTCTGTGATCATGGTAGCAATTGTTTCAGATGTTTCATTTTTTGTTTCCTTGACATTTAACAATCTAACAACTATGCCTCCTTTATCAGGATCAAAGAATTGCACAATCAAAGGGAACATTTTTAGACTACCATGATTACTCGAATCAGTCCCAATGCTCAAAAAAGGGATGTTCTTCAAATCTTGAAGGATTGTTTCGATAGAATGACCGGACAAAACTCCATTAACGATCGCTTCCACTTTTGTGCGAGCGCAAGAAATGTTTTTTCCTACTTTTGAATCGCTGAAAAGTTTGCGCATTAGTTGACTTGTGCAGTCCATGGATCTATAGCTTTGATGATGCCTGACAGTATGAAATGCCATAATTCCTTCAGCGGCCCACACTGCTAGCGCTTCTGGTGTTGACTTGTTGTAGGTGAATTTTTTCATAGAAATCGTAGTTGATGCTGTCTGCACATTGTTCTCGTGCTTGGTAGTTTTCAAATGTACCTCCAAATCACGTCTCCCTGCAGCAATAAAAATGAGCTTTTTTTTCAAATGTATTATAATATTAAATGAAAAAAGAATTGTGATGCAATAGGTATTCTTAGGTAAAGAATCGAAAGTGTAAAAGCCAGTACCCTGTACCCTACACCCTTTTTTTACATATTCCAAACACAAACACCCTTATCAAATACAGAAACAATAAACAAAAAAAAAAGATTCCACCAGCAAAAAACAATACAAACCACTATTTGCTACTGAAACTTCTTTATCGCAAACTATGCAATGAGCAAAACATTCACTTTTGCCATTGCAAAAACTACTTGCAAATTCCCTGCGCAAATCATCTGTAAATGTACATTTGCGTTTATTTGCTGTACTTTCACTGCTATTGCTGCTGCCTTTTCTTTTCGGTGGCTTTGACATGTTTGGAGATTTCGAAAAGCTATTATTTTTTGCTTCTGCAAAATCTGCAATAAATAAACACGAAATATTTAGAACGCTACGAATCATGGTCGAAAATAATGTATAATTTTATACTTACACGGGGATTATTGAGCAATGGAACACTGATTCACTGATTGCAATCAACTTACAATTTTATAAAATAAAATGAATGGAAATGTCAAAACACGTTCAACGGGTTCAACGCCACTCACACAACTATACACTTATACACATTTCGTTCGTATGCACACGCGTCACTGTCGATACACGCAACCGCGTACAACTTTTGGGTACTCTAGGCGCCCTCGGGCCTTGAAAACTAAAAAAAAAATTTTTTTTTGTGCAAAATTGGAAAAAATACGGACATTGATTGAAAAATACGGACATACGGACACGGAGCTAAAAATACGGACATGTCCGTATAAATACGGACGGATGGTCACCGTAGTTGTTTTATCATGATGAATGAACTTCATGCGAATAATGTAGCAGGGACAAACTGAAAGTTCGGGTGAATGTTTTCGAAAGTAAACTTCAAAACACCAAGCAAAATCAACAGTTACGCAAACGTACATATACATACTCATTATATCCTCTTCATGCAAGAAGTATCTTTTCTTTATTATCTATAAAATGATACGTGCTACTTAACACATTCATTAGGCTACATGAAACTGCTTATACTTAGGCTAAGAAACTGGTCATACTTCTTGCTCTTCACTGCTTTTTCATCATGTCATCATCCGAGTAGGATGAAGACTTGGTTATTATGCTGAACAACACCAGAGGAAACGACGTCGAGCTAATTTGTTATTTTGTGAAGATTTTGCGACGCTTTTTCTGTCCGGAAACCGTATTTCCGAAGACTAGAGTTTCGACTCAGTGAAAGTACCCAGATTATAGTGTTTTAACCTATCGAACTATCACGTGAAATTTTGCATGGGAATGCAATGTGAAATGAATCTTAGTGCAAGGTTTTAGAAGATACTCATACTTTTTTTTTCAAATTTTGTTTGAAATAGATACGCTATCTCTTTTACTATAAAAATTAAGTTACTAAATTTGAATTATGGGCCTCCCATTCGGAAAGGGTGGTCTTTTCAGGTCTAGGGCTTGCACCTCATCACCTTTCGAGTCAGCTTATTTGCAATCATATATGGGTAAACTGCCATTTCCTTGTATTTCGTATAATATTGTGGCTACTGTCTTTATATCTAGCAAAATTAATTGCCTTTTTTCCCTAGTAGCAAGCCAACGTCTCATTTCACGAAATGGAGCTAGCACAGAGGCAGAGAAGTGCCCGAAAGATGTTCACTACAAGAGCGATATTCGTGGAACGAATAAAAAACAATCATCTACATTCGAATTGCAAAAATGAAGAAAAAATCATTTAAATGTGTTCCGTATTGATGACGAGTTACAATAAAACTCATTGCTTTACAAAAGTCTACTACTACTCGCACATTTATATGGTCTCCCTATTTACAGTTTAAAATAAATTTCTACTAAAATCAAAAATCACGCCTCGATATTTATCGCAGAGTCCCAGGCTCTCGCGTTGACTTGCTTCAAAATCGTCGTCAGTCCTCGACCTGGACCACATTCAAATGTCCTAGGGAAATTCGTTTCACGTCTTCTTTCGTACAAAATATGCAGTGTTTGCTCCCATTTCACCGGTCGGATAATCTAAAATATGGAACCTTATTTTAATACACGCAAGGATAGTGATTCAAAAACACCCACCTGTTTCGGGAGCTGGCGTATAATATGAACAGCATCTTTATATTTCTTTCCGTCTACATTCGAATGAACAGGAATAATCGGGTCTTCGACCTTAATCGATCGAAGTGCTCTTTTGAACGGCTCGACGGCCGATGCCATCAGTTCTGTGTGAAAGGCGCCACTAACAGGCAGCGGTCGAAATCGCTTTATGTTGAATTTCTTGTAGTTGGTTTCGATGTACCTCAATGCCTCTTGGCTGCCGGCCACCACCTTGCAGTGCGGATAAAGATAGTTCGCAACTATACATTGAGGGTTCTCCACGCCTTTGTCCAGGCACCATTGTTCCGCTTTCTGGCAAAGCGTTCCCAAGTCGGAATCAGGTCCATATAGCACGGTCGCCATTCCTCCAGGAAATGTTGTACTTGCGAGCTGCATCGCCTCTGCTCTTACTTGCACCAGTTTCAGAGCACTATCGAAAGGTATGGCACCAGCGAAAACAAGAGCCGTTATTTCACCGAGACTGAAACCTGCGGCAGCAACACAATTGTCGATGGCCTTCGGTCGTTCCTCTCGAAGTCGCTCCAGTGCAGCAAGCGAAGTAACCATGACAGCTGGCTGACAGTGTATAGTTTGATCCAGATCTTTTTTCGGGCCCTCTAAGCATAGTTTCAAGAGGTCGTAGTTGAGGACTTCGTTTGCGAATTCAAAAATGTCCCGGGCTCCGGGAAATTTCAAAAGATCCTTCGCCATACCTACATATTGCGCTCCCTGTCCTGGGAATAGGATAACCGACGTATCCTTAGGATCGACATTCGGACGAAACGATTTCAAACCTTGCCCTCTTGCTATTGCGGTTCCTTCGGCGTATGGTAGTGTGTACCATTCATCGTCTGGATTTGCCGGCTTCGCATCTTCGTAAGTTGCTGCATTTTCCAATAATTCTTTAGTCGTTTCAGATCTTTTGTCACAGCGTAGAAATGCGTAGCTACGAAAACCTCGGCATAGAGCACGTTTCATTTTGATTAGAAGAAACTAATTAGCTATTAAATGTAGCAATTCCGCAGCAGTGAGCCTAGCGGCCGGTGCTCACAAGTGAAATGTCACTATCAGCTGTTTCTCATAGCATTTGTTTAACCAATGCTTTCACCAATGCGAACGAAAGGGCTGCCGCACTGTCAGATTTAAGGTACAAAGTGCAGTAGATTAAGAAAAATGCTAAAGTGCATATAGAAGATTTGTGTTGTAATGATTGAGCTGAGTGCAGTAGCTGCATTGTATTCTCATCCAAAAATCAGTTAGTAACGTCGCATATTAAATTTGGTGAGGGAATCATCGAGACTACAACTAGATAAGTAAATATTTCCACCTACTATTTAAAATTCAAAATATTTTTTGGTGACTAGTACTTCAATAGTTTACTTCTACTACATTCCGACTCACCAACGTATGATTCGAGTTTGCGATGTTTTCTAAAAAGTCAAGCTGCGTTTAGGTATGCGAGCTATGTTCCTTCACACCACTCACGTTATTTAGATCGATTGCTTTCCGCTTTGGTCGAGTGTAATGGATGGTCGACGGAGAAATCGAAATTATACAGGTTTTACGGTTAATAAATGAGTGAATTTAAAGCCGAATTACACTCTATGCAGCCAAGCGTGACCTACCGTTACTTGCCGCAGAGAATGAAATCGGCTCATCATATTAATATGGGTCGAAAAAGCAAACACCAAGCAAACATTTCACATTGTAATTCCATTCGTTAGTTGAAATCCGAATTTAACGGACTTCAAGAAATGTATTTTAAATTTCAACCATTTCAACTCATGTCGAAATTGACATTTCAATTGCCGTAAATGTCAAGTGCTTGACTGCGTTAACAATACAGGCAACAAGAATATCCAGATCGCATGATGGAAATCGAAATACATCACTATGGTATCGTATACAGCGAACGTTTAGTCCGCGGACTAAACACCAAATTCCACCTAAATTTTTTAGTCCACGTGGTGTATACATTCGCGGACCGACCTAAATTTAGGTCGGTCCACGATTTCAAGCGACCTGACCTAAATATAGGTCGTGGACTATAATCGTTGTAAACACACGCGACCTAAACATTGATTTTTGCGCGACTATTAATAATGTATGTATGTTGAATATAAGCTCATAACATTCCCCTTTGACACAAAATCATTGAAATAAACATGTTTGAGAGACAAATGAAACGATAAATACAGAGCATGAAGGAAAATTAAACTAAATGACAGCTGTCATATACGAACGAGGACTAAATCCCACCTAAGCAAATTTTAGGTCAGATTGGTGTATACACCTGAGGACTAAGTTCATTTAGTCCGCGCTTTAGGTCAGGTCACTTTTGGTCCGACCGCTGTAAACCTCCACTATGTCTTCACGAAATTCGTAGTTCGATCTCAATCTTACTTCATCGCATTTTATATGTAGCTGTTGTAATCGTAGTCAAACAAAATACATGTTGGTTTGTTTCCGCGTCAAGACCGGCATTCGGTAGCGGTGCTTCATTTTGTTTTCGGATTTCGATATATTGCAAATACAGTATTTAAAGTGTTTTCGTGATAAGAGTTGTGAAAATAAGTAATGAGAAAATGAATTCACCCCCGATAGAAGACAATACTGAACAGGATGTTGATAACGAAGATGCATTTTACTTCGAGTCTGATTATTTAGCTCTTCGTGGAAATGCTGACTACACAGCTGTTCTTCGATCGCTTGTTATCTTACAAGCTCAGAGAATTCAAGCAACAAAAGACATAGATCAATTGACGATTATCGAAAAACAAGCTCTGGAAGATCCTGAGGCATTTGTACAGAAATTGGTAGAATGTGCAGATTTGAAGATACCAGGAAGGATCGCTATAGCAGAGGTACGTTTTTATATCGTTCCAGAGGCTTCTTTCCAAATCAACGATATTTGTGCAACACATCTTGTGCTTAATAGCTACTAATTAGGAAACGGCAGTGCATTTATATAGAGTCCTTTAAGTTCTTATTAAGTTATTTCATAGCTTTTACGCGGGTAACTCCTCCAGATAGACAGGAGAAAGCACACAAGTGCCCTTTGTGTTTTGATAAGGTTATGCTGTTAGGAAATACTGGAAATGCTATTCGGGAATTTTGAATATAGCCACCTTATGTTTTACCTTATCCATTTAATTATAGGTGAAATTCATTGCATATGCTTCTATCGTATTGCTATGCTCTATCAAACTGTGTTGGTTAGAATATAAATGACCATTGACCTTAAAAAATTTACTCCGTTGTGCGAGATAATCTTCAATAAGTAGTCATTACTGAAAAATCGAAAAAAAACCACAAGTTTCCCCAAATTAATTCGTTATCATATTTTATAAATTTCATGACTCGCCTGGAGTAGCTCATATGCCAAGTTGATTGGAGCAAGCAAGAAAAGCGAGATACATAATTTCAAAATAATTCACTTACAGCGACTCATACATCTAACCGGCTGACAAGAACAATCCATTCACAAAATAAATCAGGAAAATTGTGCTACATACCAATTGGAAGAACATTTTCAGTAGTTTTATATTTCATAACAAAAATTAACCGTTATTTCAAAAAATTAAGACATTGCAAAATCATTTCACCTCCACATGGCTTGTTATCATTTTACTGAAAAAATGGTTTCCATTTTTTTAATTTTTGTAATAAAATATAAAACTACGTAAAATATTCTTTCAATTGGTATGGTTCATTTACTTAGAACGAATTCAAAAAATTGAAATGTATTTTCTCATGCGGTTAGACGTGTAAATCATTATGTATTCCTTTTCGATTGACAATTGTATTTTAAATACATAGCTAATATTATACTTTTATTGTGTCTTTACAGATACCAAAAGTGGATTTTTCAAAGTATAATGTAACATTTCCAGAACTTCCGAAAACGACGTCAAATGACAACTCCAACGCTTCTGATTTTATTGTGCGAGGACGTGTCTTCGATCAATCTAAACCTGAGACATTCAACCAAGTAGGAATTCTAAACAGAAAACCTGAACTTAAACATTATACATTATATTTTGCTATTTTTAGCTGTGGACCTGCGAAGAGCAACGCCGACTCGAAGAACTTCTTGTCGAATATCCTCCCGAACCGGTTGAAATGCGTCGCTTCGCAAAAATTGCTCGGGCACTTGGCAATCGCACCACAAAGCAAGTTGCTAGTCGCATCCAGAAATTCTTTAAAAAACTACACGCTGTCGGTATGCCAGTGCCGGGCCGTTTACCCAAATCCCATCGACAATACACGACGCGAAATCATCGTTTGCACAAGCATTCCCTGAAGCCATCGACATTCTTTCCGGCCCACGACGTTCCGGTGACGATGCCTGAAGATGACGAGTTCGCCAGTCTAATTCCGCTTCAACGAGCCGGGTCATCTCACGCGAACAGTGTAACTTCATTTGATCGTGATCAGCCTTGTCAAGGTGCGATTGTAGTTGACGAACAAAGTGATAGTGATGATAAAGAAACCAATCCGAAATTAAAGATTGTTAAGTTGTTGCAACGCGTTCGAAGGGATAAGGAGAAGGATAATGTCGATCGTCCGCATAGTGAGCATTCGGGATTCGTGTGTGATTTTTGTGCTGCAGAACCGATCATTGGTACGCGTTGGCATTGTGAAACGTGCAAGGATGATTCGATTGATTTCTGTTCGGATTGTTTGATTGCGCAGCTAACGTCCGATAATATGCATCCTTTGAATCACAAGCTGAACGGATTACGCGCTAGTCAATTTGTGCAGACGGCTGGACCTCAGACTGGCAGTGTATTCGATGAAGATTCCGAAATGGAAACGAATGTCTACGATAAAGACTATATGCAATCGAAATTTTCAAAGCACGAGCAATATAACTATTTGGACCCGAATTTCTTACCTGATTGACAGTTTGGCGGTAATTCGTGAGTAATAGAGAGTAAAATTTCCTTTAAATATAAGTAAAACAAATTTTTACTTTAAAGCTACCCAGCAAAACAAAAATGCTAACATTCTTTGATGGATTTGAAGAAGATTTTTATTTCATTTTAGTTGTACATTCTTAACCTAGCTTAAAGTATAATTAGCAATGATAATTTAAAGTCTAGCGTCTATACTATGTTGGCCTGCTGGCTCTTATGGTTCTTTTTTATATAAATATTTTTTCCTTAAACAGTTTTGATCTTACACACTAATAATACTACCCAGCTTGTACAAGTGCTGGGGTTACCTGAACAATACTTGACTTGAAATCTACCTTACACTACAATTAAGTTCTAACCTATACCTAATTATAACTAACCTAACCTAATTAGACCTAAAACTTAACTTAGGTCTTACATTTAGCCCCTTGTGTTCGACGGAAGGCCTACATAGCTAAATAGCGCATCCATGAGCTGCCGTTGCTACGCTGACTTCGCGGGGTGCATAAATGACTCATTCTTTGATGGATTTGTTGAATCGATTCGCTTCTTAATATACAAAAGGTTAAAAATCAGCTCAATATAATTTTTTTTTGCGCCATGCGAAAAAAAAAGTATGAAGAATGTCGAGCGACGTATTAGAGAAAAATCGGATGTGTTAGAACACATATACAAAACTATTTTTATGGGAAACATACAGTGTTTGTGATATCCATAAATGAATCATCTTTCTTTCTGTTTGACATTTATGCTTACTGCCTAAATATTATAGCCGACATCTATTGGTAAAATACTCTATTACATTTGAAATTATATACAATTATGATCTTAAAGTTCGTCCTACCTGACAACTGGTCGACCCCGACCACCATAAAATTGGATATGTGCTATTTGATTAATTCCTTTTGGGCTCTAATTTAAATTAAACCTAACAGTCTTCCATTTTCGTAATCGAGCTGCTTCTACTATTCCATTGTAAGGCCTCTCAGTCAATTGACCATTATCTACGTCTGTCACCCTATATCTGTCATGAGGCAGCCCCCATTTTTTTGTTTTTCGCTACAGTCACATCTAGGTTTTGCAACACAACAAAGTCTCCAACTTGATACTTCTTTACCGGAATGCTTTTCTCCGTATGATATTCTTCATTATAACGCTGCGACTTAGCCGCTTGGGTCTTAATCCTTATGTCCTCCAAATCTCTCTCCTCTGGTTCGGCGGTTATGTCTGCAATGAAATCGGTTAAGTCATCAATTTCCGGGCCCTAACTAGGGCTATACCCAGTAGGGCTGTGACGCGTATTGTTCACACTGTATTCGGGTTTCGCTAACATCTGCGTCCAATCTGCATGTTCTATCGGCTCGGTATAACTCGATTTACTCGCTCAACCTGACCGTTGGCCTGCGGGGAAGCGACAACGGTCTTAATGTGGGTTATGCCTCTCTTTCAAGAATTCTCTAAACTCTATCGACGTTCCTCTATCTCAGACATGCGAAAAACTCTGTCTGCGATAATACGACAGGGACGGCTACAATATTCAAAATATATGTTTAAACAGGCAAGAACCTCTTTGGTACTTGTGCTATTAACATGATATAATTTGACCATTTTAGTGAAAGAGTCGATTACCACCAAGATGTGCTTCCTCTTTGATCTAAAGCGGGCAATGGACCAAAATGATCGACATGTAGTGTGTCGAACGGCTCAGGTTTTTAGGGTAAACTCGACTTGATGCACCACAGCTGGGAAATTCTACAACCAGAGGGCGAATAGGTGGTAGCAGGGGTCGAAAATGGAAGAAAAACTTACGAAATTATGCAAAAAAAATACTCGAGAAGACAATATAATTAAGAAAAACAAACAAACAAACTCGCAAAAGCAAACACAGAACCACAAAAACTCAAACATACTAGCGAGACATCTACCGGCAAAATTTATGTAACGGCTGTGTGATGCATCAAGTCGTGTTTTACCATTTCTCACGAACTTTTCCGTTTTCTTATGCATGTTTGGGAACAAATAATGACGTCTGACTTAATTATATGTTTTTTCAACATCCATGTGGCCGATTTTTTCATGTACCATCCTCATAACATTTGTAGCGATTTCCAAAATAGGAGGGTTGCTCCTCAACTGAACCGAAGCTCAGAAGAGGATCTGCCAGCAAGGTAAGGGGTGATGGCGGACCATCAAAACAGAAAGAGAAGTTCCCCGCGAGCAGGGTGCCCTAGAAATGGCCGTGAAAGTCCCTCGTTCGCATTAGCGGAGCACCCTTTAGTCCAACCCCGACGGATGCTGGGGTGCCGCTTTGATAGCTCTACGCGGCTGGGGTGGGTCATAAAACTGGGGTAAACTTGCTCCCAGAAAACAAAGGGGAACGCTACGTATTATTCATTCATCATGAAATAATACTAGCCGCAAAAATATAACAAAAAGGGGGAAGCGGCTCTCAGGCATGGGCTGTAAGACAGACACAGCCGAGACGTGGCGAAGCACCCCGAGTAACACTGCGGAGCTGAAACGGAACTCAATCGGACTATATTTCCCCTCTCAGTTCTGAAACATGCAGAGCTCCAGCGGAACATTTTGAATACTAAACGAGTTCCGTCAAAATGAATTCAATAAGTACTGAATGAAATCCACTAAACAGCCTTTCATCAGTACTGAGTTTCAAAACTGATAAGTACCCTTCAGGTTTTGATAATAGATACTTAAATCTTTTAAAAACAAAATCCCTACAGTACTGAAAATCAGTATTTATTTGATACTGCAAAAAAATACTAATGCAGTACTGAAAACAATTTTTATGCAGTACTGAATTATTCCAGTAAATCAAAATAATAAATAAATATTTCTTGTAAGGCTGTACAACATGTCCTCAGGCTATTTAAAGGCGTTTACTACTCCAGCTGTAAAATTAGAAGATATTCGTGTTTGTTATATTATTGTAAATTGCTAAATTTCATTTCTTACCCTTGAGATTTAAACCCAGGTCCTCTAAAGTGGAAGTCGTCCACTCTACCCACTAAGCTACTTCTTGCCTCAGAATAGTCAGTGGCGGCTCGTCAGGGTGGGCCCGGCGGGCCGGGCCCACCCTGACGAGCCGCCACTGAGAATAGTTCATATTTCAGTTTGGTTTTTGGATCTGAACCGAAATGATTCAGTATCTGCCAGTACTAGTAGGTACTGAACCAGTTCAGAAACGTTGAAGAAAAACGGGCGGCTTCAAGAAGTGTTGACGTTTATGACAGTGGAATAACAAATTCGAAAATTCCTCGAACGTTTAAAGTAACGAAATTCCTCATTCGCGTGTTGTCTCTTGCGGTGGAAGGTTGTAGCCGGAGAACTGCAGTAATTGTTTTTCTCCGAAGGACGGGCTTTCTCTGGAATTGACAAGACGGGAATCATCGTGTCTTGAACTGCGTGTTCGCGTCGTCGCGTTGTTTGAGGCCTTTGTGTTTAGTGTTTGTGACTGTCTTGTGAATGTTGAAAATCAAACAGACATATTGATTTCTAAATAATAATTTGTATTAAAACTGTGTGTTTAAAAACTTTCAAAATAATAAAATAAATCAAAACCAAGTGTTTAAAAATTAATCGTGTAAACGATCAATCGGATAAACGTGAATATAAATCGTGTAAACGTTGGCTGATGCCTGCTAGTCAGGAAGCCATTGCTGTTTCTAGGAAATTCTAGAAGCCTTTAGCAAAAAAAAAAAAAAAAAAAAAACGAAATTCCTAAATTTAGAAACTCCAAATGAGAACTCTAGGCACATGATAGATCACACGTATTGTGCAATTACAGGTCGACATGGATCGGTTTCGAAACCACTGAACTCTAAGAGTATTGCTCAAGGTAAGACATAGTGCTACTTAATTGCAACTATATTAAATAATGTCCATTATTTGTTCCTTTTAAGACATGCATTTTAACGAACCTGAAAATGAAGTCGTGCATGAAATTGTCTCCCTCGAGGAAAACGCAATTTTTCTCAACGAAACATTTAACATCTGAAACTTTATCAGCAAAACTAAAACGTTGGGCAATATCCTGTAATATTAAACACGTACATTTAAATTCATTATTGAAATTACTTGTGGAAGAAGGATGCTTTCATGGTGGAATAGATGCAAGGACTTTGTTATCTACACCTAAATTAAATAAATCAGACTGTATTCAAATTTTGGGAAACGGCAAATATCTACATTTTGGAGTAGCTGAATCACTGAAGCCCATATTAGGCTGTGAACAAAATTTAAATTTATCAACTGTAAATTTATCATTTAATGTAGATGGCACGCCTACCTCGAAGAGCGGAGGACACAGCTTTTGGCTTATATTAGGATGTATAAATAATTTAAATGGTCTTTTTAATAGGAATTTTCGAGTCTAGTGCGAAACCTGATGACTTCAATACATTTTTAAAACCTTTCGTCAGCGAGATGCAAAATTTGTTAGAAAATGAATGCACAAATCGAAACTATTCATTATAAATGTTCTTTCCTTTGTATGCGCCTGCAATGGCAGCTATTAAACAAGTAAAGTCTCATGGGGGTTATTTTTGTTGTCATTTTGCTTACTAAAGGTATTTCTATCACAACAGCAAAAACAAGTAAAGTAGTGTATCCTGAAATACATGCGTGGTTGCGAAATGACGAGAACTTTAGACGGCGGATAAATCATTTCGGACAGAGCGATCAGGATCATCATAAAAAGAACCGTTCAATTCTTGAAAATCTTCCTATAAATATGGTTGATGACTTTTTTATCGATAAAATGCATCTTGTAGACGAAGGCGTTTGTAAAAAGTTAATCCAAATATGAACGGGAAAGCCCAGTAAACAAAAATTATCAATTTGGCAAGTTTTACGATTAAACGAGCGCATAAAATTGTGCTCTAAGCTTTCATGTTCAGAGTTTCAGAGGAATATAAGAAGCCTCAAATTTTCTTCATATTTTAAAGCACATGAATTTAGAGTTTTTCTTTTATATACTGGACCTGTAGTCCTCAGAGGGATACTAAGTTCCTCAGTTTATAAACACTTTCTGTGCCTATGTTTAGCGATAAGGATTTTAACTTCATCAGTTTACTATCAAACATATAACGGATATGCAGAAGATTTACTCGAATATTTTGTTAAACACTTTCCAAAAGTGTATGGATTGGCTAACACTACTTACAATGTACACAGTCTTATTCATTTAGCGAAGGATGCGTACAGATCGGGCCCACTTGACGAAAACTCTTGCTACAAATTTGAAGCTTACATAAAAACTATTAAATCGTTCTTACGATCCCCTTCTAGACCACTTGAACAATGTTTCAACAGAATTTCTGAAATTAATTCAATACGAAATCAACAAGATTTCTTGGTGCCGGATAAAGAACCTAAATTTTTAAAAAGAATAGGAGACTCAAATATTTACAAAGAATGTAAGTTTTCAAGTTATGTAATAAGAGCGAATTTTGTTAATGATAACTGTCTTATGCTAAGAGAAAACTATTCTATTATTAGAGTCAAATATTTTGAGAAGAATGAGGAAGTGGTATTTGCTTGCGGACAAATATTTGTGAAAACGCAAAACCTGAATAGTGAACCGAATTGCCTTAATGATTTTTTTATGTTCCTGGGGCACTTTGAAAAAGATATAGTAAAATTTAAGATAACAAATTCAGCATGTGACTTTGTATGTAAAATGTGGTGCATGCCGTATAAAGATAATATCTGTTTTCTCGCTCCTTTGAATCATACTTTGAAAAAAATTAACTCAGTACGCAGACTATAGTTTTAAATAATTATTTTATTGAAAAAATATACGTATTTCATTTATCTACATGATTCAAATTAACAAATAAAACATAATTAATATCAAGCAAAAATTATTATTTTTGCATATCATTTTCATCAAATCTTTTTGTTTTCTGCAGCACGAACTCTGTCGCAGGTTTGATGAAAATATCTTTGTATATGAAGAACCACATTTTTTTCCGTTTCATTATAAATTCTTCCTAAGGTTTCTGTAATTAATAATGATAGTTTTAATTTTTGTTCGGACAACGCTTTGAATATCGAGTTTATAATCTTACCTTTGATTATTTGAACATGTTTGAAGTTCATCATAGCAATTTTCTTTCGCTCCCTTCCCGTGTAAGACACCTCCTTCTGCAGTGACAAATCGTACACCCGATTTAATATTTTCACATTTTCCCTTAAATTACGCCCTCCGTACTGCTGGATATATAAATGAAAACGAAAGCAATGATAAATTTTTAAAAAGGATTGATATTAGTAATGTTAATTATGAAATTAGTAAATACTCACGAATTTATGATGAAGTGTATCCTCATTTTCAAATTTTTTGTCGAATAATATTAATTCTTCGACACTTTTAAGCGGAAAATTATTTTCTTTTTCAAAGCTAGTTGAATCGACTCTATTATGTGGCATCATGATACTAGCTCCTCCTCTCAAAGTTTGTAGTAATTCATTGTTGAAACTTTCCAGTTCTTCACGAACGATTTTCCTTATTTCATCGCCGTCAATGGTTGTAAAAGTAATTATGGAAGAAGTATCAATGCTTCCACTGTCTACAAGATTTTCTTGCGAGAAAGTAACTTCGTCTGCTTGTATATATGACTTGGTGGTGTCAGGTGGTGTCAATCCTTTTGAAGTTTGTTCAGCGCAGTTAAGCGTGAAAGTCAAACGATCAGTTGATACTTCTTTATTAATGACTTCCGCATTATGTACAGGAATTATCCTTTTAAGTGGCACTGCAGGTAGATCATCGCAAGTACCGTCACTGCTATCATCCAAATGCCGGCTGCTGTTAACTTTTCGTCTTTTGGAAATCGTGGCGGTATTAATTTTATCGATATCTGATGTATTTACGTCGGACTCGTACATTAATATCTGTTCAGCTTTTAATGTTGCACCATAGCTCACTGTGAATATACAACATATGTGTTTAGAAATAACTATTTATAATAAATAATTCTGGTTTACCGTAGGTTTTCGTGCCGATCGGTACCACATCATAAAGTGGCCAAGTTGCTTTTGGAACTTTTTTAAATTTCATTTCACTCCGCATATCAGGACTGTAAGGTGCCTACATACACAATGTAATAAAAATGCAATAGCTTATATTTATTGCATTATCACTCAAAAACTGGTATACTCGGAACGACATTTCTGACACAACTTTTGCACTTAACCAATTTTTACTGAATGATGAATGTATCAGATACGCAATTTTTATGCAAAACTACTTCTGTTAAGAATTACTGAATTTGAAATTCGCAGAAAAATAATATGCACATGAATATTTGAGTTCTGATGCAGAGCTGGCTGAGACCCGAAATTTAAAATTCGAGATACGCAGAAACATCATATACAGAGACGAATTTCAGTTCTGATGCAGAACTGACTGAGAACCGAAATTCCAAACTGAAGTTTCAAAGAGAAAAAAAGTCAATACAAATGAATATCGTCCGTTTTTCAGTACCTATACAGAATTAAATACATACTATCCCCACCAAATATTCCAATTACGATTAACGTAATTCTATCTGGCATTTATCAGAACTCACAGTCACCAGAGAGCTCTGATTATCAGTACTGAATTTCAGCATCGGTAAATGTTACCCGGGACGTTGCTAGCATTCTGCTGAAAGGGGAACGAGAAAAAACGCGAAAAACTCTAGATTTGGGGAAAAACCGCCTCCTTTCGTAAGGCCCGATGATGAGGCAGACAGGCTCAGGCCCCTGATGTTGTTAGGGGCCCAGATCTTCTCTGCCCACTCATCTTAGCCTCAATACAAAGAAGTCAAAACCAAAAGTTAATAAAAACCTAATTGGCTGAAAATCCAAAAAGAACCAATTCAAAATCAAATCAGTCATCGGTCCAGCCAGGCCATCGCGAAACCTGAAATGTGTAAAGTCCTTCGGGCTTGGTACATAAATTGCTCTTAATACTTACTTTATTGCCGATTTCCGTTTAACATCAGCGTTTTCATGCATTTTTTCAACTTTTGGCGTTTTTTGATTATCCGGATTATTCCGACAGTAGTTTAAGTGGGACCGTATAGACTGAGGCATAGCTTGTTTACCACAAAACTCACAAGTTTCTAATATTTTTGCCTTTTTTTTATTGATCTTTGTTTAAGAAGTAGGTTTGAATATGTGCTAGCTGGTGCAATGAAATATTATATAAAATAATCTTATCTGGTAAAGCGAATGATTAGAGGCCTTAGGGCCGAAACGATCTTAACCTATTCTCAAACTTTAAATGGGTAAGAACCTTATCTTTCTTGAAATGAAGATAAAAGGTTATGATATATTGTGCCCAGTGGGCCACTTTTGGTAAGCAGAACTGGCGCTGTGGGATATCAATTATTCCATTATTCTTTTTTAAGTGCCACATTTATTTCTTATTTTCTAAATCGCTAGTGTTATGCCTAGTCGCTACTAAAACTTTCAATGTGGCACTTAATTAATGGCGCGCTGGTATTATACCCATTCGTCGACTGTTAAGTCAACACAAGACCAACAAATACAGCCATGACCACGGCGGGATTCGAACCCGCGGGCAGTAGATCGCTGCTTCGGACTGACGCGTTAGCGAGCTAAGCTACCGACCCCTTGTAATCTTCATTGCAAATGTAGAATATGTCATCATATCGTGGAGTTCTTAACTCAATGATCAACTTTATGAGGCGACACAAAGTTAATTCATTAAAGTGTAAAGTTTGTGGGAATGTGAAAAAAATGGCAGCTGGCTTTCTAGCACATATTCAAACCTACTTCTTAAACAAAGATCAATAAAAAAAAGGCAAAAATATTAGAAACTTGTGAGTTTTGTGGTAAACAAGCTATGCCTCAGTCTATACGGTCCCACTTAAACTACTGTCGGAATAATCCAGATAATCAAAAAACGCCAAAAGTTGAAAAAATGCATGAAAACGCTGATGTTAAACGGAAATCGGAAATAAAGTAAGTATTAAGAGCAATTTATTTCCGATTAGCTATTAAAATTTCGATGAATTAGTAAATAAAATTTTTGTTATTTTCGTATTAATATATTGTTGTGTTTTTAGCCTTATAACACCTGTCGTGGATTCGATATTCCTTAAACTCGTGAAATAAAACAGTTTTCTTTTACACCATTAATTGTACTTTTATTTATGCAAATAAATCCAAACACTAGATCGCGTACACTTCAATGATCGCACTATGAATAATCACACTATTACAATTTCGCGTTACAATTTAACACTTTACGAAATACTAAGTACCAACCGCTTACACCTGC
The DNA here is from genome assembly GCA_947369275.1 of Nemotelus nigrinus. Classification (NCBI taxonomy): domain Eukaryota; kingdom Metazoa; phylum Arthropoda; class Insecta; order Diptera; family Stratiomyidae; genus Nemotelus; species Nemotelus nigrinus. Next base: position 26,237,019 of record OX376373.1, read on the forward strand.
TTCCTGATGAAAATGCTAAGGGAACTACGACTAAGCTGCCATATGTGTTTGTTGCAGACGAGGCGTTCTCATTAAGACGAGACTTTTTGAAACCATTCAGCCGGAAAGATTTAAACTATGAGCGAATGGTATTCAACTATAGATTGAGTACGGCCAGAAGAGTTGTTGAAAACGCCTTTGGTATACTGTTAAGCAAGCTTCGAATTTTCCAGTCAGCCATACATTTTGAAACAATTGAACAAACTTACCTGTTGTTATTTACACAATTTCTTAAGAAGGCACTCCCCACTTAAGTGATACACATTCAAATAAGACCATCGAAGTGGGAGGACTTGTGAATCTCCAAAATACCACGAGCAGTTCAATTCTTAGCAATGATCCAAAAAATTATCGAAATCAGTTTGTGCAGTACTTTACAAATCAGGGAAGAGTAGAATGGCAAGATAAAGCAGTGAAGGAAAAACATTTTGGATAATTTTTGATGAAATAATTGCAGAGGTGGAATATTGTTAGCGTTAAATATATGTTTGTTAAGAATATATTTTCGGTTTTTAAATTAAAAAGCTTTGAAAAAATTTCTATACATACAATATTTATACTCACTACTTCTTCATTGCTTTCTTCGTCGTCCATTGAACTAATGCTGTTAGAAACTGGCTGTTGCTCACCAATGAACGATATAAGATCGTAATACCATAGTGAAGGTTGCAATACTTGCTCGCTGGAGGCTCCACTCCTTTCGCTATCCCGAACTTTACGACGTTCTTTAGCAAATGCTGAGCGTAAATTATGAATTTTCGTCTTCACGATAGCTTTTGTAGCTTTTTTCCCAAACTTTCTATATATATTTACTAACTGATTGTAGGCTGTTTCTCTCAAGTTGACGTTGTGGTAGTTTCGGTCCAATTTCTTCCACAAACATGGATAATTTTTATATTTTTCAATAAATTCTGCCAAAAACTTCTGCTCCATTGTAGTCATATTATCCGCGTTAAACCTTTTATAAGTTTTGGTAAAATATTGTTCATTTTTATTAGGTTAATGACTTTTTAATATATTTTGTTCAAAGCTCAAATTATCTTAATGGATCAGTAGGTATCGTTACTAAGTAAATATATAATGCTTAAACGCATATATAATGAAAGCAATGAACCTATTACGATTAAACAGCATGACACTTTCAACTTGCCGAAGAATTGATAATAGTTGGCTGATTGTCCACAGATATACTGAATACTTCTCGATGTGATTAATTCCTCAATTGATCACTATGTTTGTTCACTATATTGTTCACTATATTCAATTGTTCACTATTGCTGACTAATGTTCATTATTCTTACTATACTTGTTCACACTTCACTGAACTTTTAAATATCATTACACATAAAACGGATTCAACGCATAACAAGAATGAATTGAAGTTAGAAATTTAGTTTGCAAAACTACTGTAGGCCAATATAACAAACTTGCACAAGAAAAAAACACTCGGAATAATCGTGGGCAACTAATGAGCGCGAGGTTCGCCAGTTAATTGTAGTCTTGAAAAATTCATAAGTATAGCTTTCCGAAGTGAATGCGTCCTTTTCATAAACAAAACGTGCAGATCATGTGGCGAAATTATACTGCACCATATGAAACAATATAACATAACACTTCTGTTTACATTGTACATTTCAGATACATAGGTATAGGTGTGAAAATGGGAAAACATACCCAGCAAACACAGGACTACTTCTAAAGTACTGCAGAAGCCGTGCTCAAACCCGTGAATGCTTTTAATGCTGAGGATAGCATTTTACCCTAAAATTCACCTATTTACTTCCTATTTTACGCGTACGTGTAATATGTTTTGTTTCGTATTTGATCGTTTGCTTCCCATGTATTGGAATAGGACAAACGATAGGACTATGATCAGTGCAATAGTACTGCTATACTACTGCCAAAGTGATGAAAGAGCACCACGCAATACGTACTGCTGTAGTACTGCAAAAGTGATGAACGAGGAGCCCAATACGTAATGCTGTAGTACTGCTAAAGTGGTGATAGAGCAGTGAGCAATACGTACTGCTGCACCAGTGCGGAAGTAAAGTTTAGAAGCATTAAAGCAGGACATTCAGACGCGTGCATTTCTTAGTTTCTCAATTGGTAAATTATCATATTGCCATTTCTTTTCGTTATTTCAACTTTAATTGTAGTGATGAAGACCATTTTATGTATTATAAACATTTTTATTACTATATAATGAACAAACTCGATAAATACATTGACGTTTAATGCAAATGAAAGTCATATATATATTAATGGATATATTTTCATGTTTCAAAAATATAAAATAAAACGATATTCTGAATACTTTATTATCTATATTTTTTAAGATGGTTCAATGCGTTTCGCCAAATATATATTTGGTTACGAATACTTAACTTTTCTTATATAGTGTTATAAAATATTTTTATTATTATTATTAGACTGATAGGAATGACAAAATAAAACTTAGAAACATAAAAATAATGAATAGATTAATTATTAAATTATTATATTAATGCTTACATCATTCATTCGAAATAAATTCGAGTAACATTTCTTACTATCTATTCTCTACTTACTATCTATTCTCTACTTACTATCTATTATTCTATATTCTTACTGTATATCTTACTATCTATTTTTTCGTTTTTGCCTTGGACCACCTATTATGAGATCGCTAAATAGACATACGTAGTTGCGATTCATAATTTTCTCGCCCCATCTGATCACCAAAAGCATCTATTCAAAGAAAAGGATGAATGTTACTATTAATTATTATTATAAATAATTTTATGCCGTACCAAATAATATTTGTTCATATAGCTTTAAAGATTTTAAAGCTCGTTTACCGCAACGCCCTTCTAAATTAAATTGCCAATATACGTCATCGGTGGCCAACAAACGAAATCCCCGGTCTAATACTCCTTGTTTCCGCAAGGCATATTCCTAAAAACAGTAGCATATACTCGATTAGAGAATTAGTAATGTTACGTTATATTTTTCATATCAGAAAATAATTACCAGTTTTCCTGAAAAAACTTGATCTTCAAGGCGGGAATCTAGATCTGATAGCTCGGCTATGCTTTTTACCGGAAGGTTTGTTTGGATTTCTACATCGATGTCATCTTTGTCCTCGCCGGTATACATTTTGATTTTTTTGTGCACGAGTTTCGAAATGACGATATTTTCTCGTAACAATTTATTAGAAGCTGATTGGGTTGCTTCTTCTTCTTTCTATATAGATTGAAAATTATATATTGTTTCTTGCAAATTATAAAAAATACGTACCCTATGTTTTAAGTAATCTTCCTTAAATGAATTAAATTCCGTTTCCAGATTTGTGATTTTTTCCAAAATCTTCTGCTGCATATTCTGTATTTGCTTTTGCCCTGTTATCAATATTTGATAAATATCATTTAAACCCGTTGCACAAATATCACCAGATGCAACTCTTTCAATACATTTTTCACTCATAGATGCCTCAGCTTTGCTTCTTATTCCCTGCATAAATGAAGTTTCGGTGCTATCTTGGTATGGTGGATGATTTTCTTTTGAATGTTGTGAGCGTTTGACTGAAAGTATTAGCATATTTTGGTTAAAAACAAGCAGCAGTACGAAGAATTTATTCGAGCATACCTTTTTGAGTCGAAGTCGCAAAACTCTTCACCATTTCACTTTTCAAATCATTTCTACTACTATCAATTATTGGGGAAAGAATTGTGTAGGCGCTGAGGCATTCACTATCTAAGCAGATAGTAGTCAAAATAATTGTTAGCAAAGTAGTGTAAAATTGAAAACAGATAATCTTACCTGATTCTCCATCCAGCAAAACTTCCGACATAATTAGTTCCGCAAATAAACAAAATATTTAGTTATTGAATTCGTGAAAACAATTGTGCAATACCGGAATAAGTACTTGCCCTCCGTTGAAAGGTATGGCAAATAATTTATGTGTCAAGTCCTCTTGCAAGAAAATTTGCAACTCTGTTGTTAGTTCTTCGCAAAAGAAGATACCCAAGGCTATGGAAGATTGAACAGGAATTTCAAACAATGGATGTATTTTGACGAAACAATAGCCAAAAATAGATTTCTTGCCATTGTGGCTACCAAATCCTATAGCTTTTATGGGGGTACTCCCTTTAATAAGACAGTAAGAATTTTTTTCATTTTCTGCAGATACTCTGATCACATTGAATTTAGAAATTTTTCCACTCTCGTCACATGACATTTCGTCTAAACGTCGAAATAGTTGCTGCAAAATTCTGTTTGGCTTCTTAATTAATTTTTTTATATACTGCATGTAGTTTTCAAATTTATAAGCTGAAAAACTGTCTAAGGGTCCAAACTGTTTAACACAGTCTGTTAAATGAATCAAACAGTGAACATTGAAGCTAACTCTATCTTCGCCATATAGTACAGGAAATACTTTAACAAACTCTTGCAGCATTTCACCTGCAACTTCAACTGTATTGTTTGTAGATCGATCACACGCTAGCAGTTGGATAGCACAATGCAGAAGTAAAAAATGATAATAAAGGTCATCGTGTACTGAGTCTTTCAGAGCCACAACCTCAACGTATAATAAAAAATGCCGGAACTCAGTTGCTTTCCATAAGCCTATATCGTCAAGACTTCTGCAATTCCTGCTGAACTCAAATGGAAAATTTTCGGCAACTAAAGCAATTTTTTCGTTGATAGCCGATACGTTGACGAATTTGCCACCAACTTCGTTTTTCACCATGTGAGTTAACAATTTTTTTGTAATACCCAAATCAATTAAATGCATTGGATCCAGCACAAATTGTGTAACCATTCCAATTCCTAAGCCTTCCAGTAATAATTTTTCAGCCCGATTTTCACGACTGTGATATGATTTATCACTTCTATCAGCAAACGACTTGTCTGTTCTCGTAATGCCTTGAGTAGTTTTAAAGACTACTCTTCTGTTAATATATCTGCCACTTTGCGTACATTTTGGACAGCTGTTTTTCCCCGTATGATAGGTAACACCCGTTATAAATGCTCTTGCGGGTGCATCACAAGTAAATACTCTAATGTCAAATCGTTTAATTGTTTGACTTGTGCCAATTTTAACACCATTTAATTTCAAGGTTTGAATTTCTTGAACGAAATCTGCTAAGTAATCATCGACATTACTTGGCTTTTTAAAACCAGAATAACACCCTATTAAAAATGGTGGTTGACGTGGAAAATCGACAAGAGCACCTAGTATTGGCCAAAGTACTCTACGTGAGCTCTTAAAAAGGCTCAACCCATCAATACCGATATCTACTAAGACACAATCTTTTTCGGCTAGAATATTAAATTTTTCAGATTTTAGATTAGATTGGATACCATAATGAAAATACTCCCCCGGTGAAACAGTCCTGGTTATAAGTGGTAATTGGCTAGTTCTTAAAAGCTTTCGTGCAGTGCGCGGCAGATTTTTAACACCAGATTTTTGTAATGCTTTAAGCAAATCATCAACATGATTCTGAGGAACATGATTACGCAAAACCCATTGCCTTAAATTTTCTTGGATATCTAAGAACATTGTATTCATTTCTGATTCACTACTAAGACTTTCTTCTACCGCACATTCACTATCACCTGCATTTGAAGGACTCTCCAAATTAAAAGTATTACAGGGCTCAAGAACATCATTTTCAGCAGACAATGCGGAAGGCATAGCAAAAGAGCTCAGCTTAAGATGTCGGTCTTTGTCACACTCGAATTGAATTAATTCTTTGTGCATCATTTTTGCAATTGTTTTCTTGGACATTTTATATTATCTTTTTATATTATTAAATGGAAATTAATTAATTATTTAAAATATCAAACAAGTAAATATTCATCACAATTCACCTTTATTCGATTGTAGATCACCACTGACACGTAACGATAACTAAAATGTTTGAATAAACCGGCGATTCATTAATTATCTTTCGTTTTTGCACTTCAGTTAACAAAACACACAATACTTCACTAGTCACTTGCACAGTACGACTGACGGGTGAGACAAAGTGTCGGGACTCTTTTCCAAAGGCAGAGTTCTTCCTTGAAATGTGTAAAAATTAAATCTGTAAGAATTTCGGGAAAATCATTTGAATTCCGACATCTGGTCAGCAGTTTCGCAGTAGTGCAGCAGTACTTTATGATTCTGGTAAAATGGGCAATCCAAACAAAAAAAAAGGCATTAACGAGTTGGAAAAACCAATATATAGCAGTTTGTTCAGGAGTTTAGCAGTAGTACTGCAGCAGTGCAAAAGCATTTATATTCATTGAGAACTAGCAAACGCAAACACACATTAGAAAATGCATTAACACATTAAAAAGATTGCAGAGCAGTGTGTGAAAGTGCTGAACGCACGTTTGCTGGGTAGATTATTGCTTTGTACTGTGTTAGTATTTTATGACGGTAATGCTCCATTTTTATCCCTTTTTACGAAAAAAATTTTTCACGTAATGCATGTGATTTCAATGCATTCATAATGTAATGAGTTGCGCATTGCTGTTGAAGAAGTTTCGGAAAAATATCACGAACAAAAGCTAACAAAACTATAGAGCATCTGAACCGCTAGAAAACATATTTTTGAAGAAAGTGTCTTTGAGTGGCCAACAATTTGGAAAGACGTCTTGAATTTTTTTCCATTCCTTGCCCAAAGCACCGGAAACCGTTTCTCCACAGCATCCCCTATAATATGAATAATGAAAATGTTCAGTGCTGGCAATACTTGCCAAACTAAGCAGCAATAATTCTACCAAACTATCCTTTGAATTTCGTTTAAATCCGAGGATTTAATCGAGAGTTTCTTTCATTAAACGTCGCTTGAGGCTGCCATCCAAAAAAGTTTCAAAACTTAGTGTTCTAGTTAAACCACTATGCAATTAAAAACCGTCACGGGTTATGCTTTAAAAATTCTTTATTCTACTGGAATTAGATTTAACAACGAATTTCAATTTTCAATGAATGTACAAATTTCTCTAACAACCGATTTCCTTTCACACCATCTAAATTCGAAAATCAACTGTACAGTGAAAATTTCGGTACTTTCTTTTGTTATACAACTTTCTCTTAATTCTCTTGTTATATTTCCAGTTTTACCAGTATTCTTCTTCACGGTGAATATCAAGTGAAGAAAACAATTGTGAATGGACATTTAACATGTAGTGTCAAATGACAAATGTCATGTGACAACTGTCATCAGAGTAAATGCTGATCGCGAACATTGGAAATTGACCTTAGATAAGTATATATTTTTGTTGTCTTGAACTCGATCCTTTTGTTGTTTTTTCCTTTCAGGTTCCCGCGTTGGGGAGGCTGCCGTTGTGTCGCAACACTTAGTAAATTTAAACATTGCTTCCTTATTTTTATTGTAAATGCTTTGCATTTAAATAAATAATGGAAGTATGTATTGATGTAATCTTAAGGGGTTACATGGGTTTCAGAGAAAAAAAAAACGCAATTTTTAAATGTTTCAAAAATAAAAAATAATGTATTAAATTATTCGAAATTATTGTTAACAACTAAAGTAACTCTTGAACTATATGTAAAAAAAATTTTACAAAAAAATATTGATAATGCGCCCTCTGGCAGCTATTGGGTGTACAAATAAGTTTCCGGCCTTTTTAGATAGATGTCGTTAGTATTTTATTCAATCGGGCAACACATGTGTTTTGGAGGTTAGGTGTCAAGCTTCAATAATTACTGGTGACATTTTTTCAAAGCGTAAATTACAGTTATTTTCATGTAATTGAAAATGTCGAATTTTGTGCCAACAAAACAACATTTGCGGGAAGTTTTACTTCATTATTTTTTTTTTGAAGAAAAGTGCAGCGGAAACAAATCGTTTGCTTATGGAAGTTTACGGAGAACATGCTCCATCGAAAACAACATGCAAAGATTGGTTTCAACGATTCAAAGTTGGTGATTTTGACGTAAGAGACAAAGAACGTGAAGGGAGACCGAGAAAATTTGAAGATACAGAATTGGAAGAACTGCTTGATGTGGACCCTTGTCAGACTGAAAAACAATTGGCAGAACAGTTGAATATCACCCAACAATGTGTTTCGCAACGTCTGCATGCAATGGGATTGGTTCAGAAGCTGGGAAATCGGGTGCCACACAAATTGACAGAAAGGAATATGGAACGTCGGAAAACCATGTGCGAGTTGTTGCTTGAACGACAACAAAGGAAGGGGTTTTTGCATCGGATCATCACTGGGGATGAAAAATGGATCCGGTATGACAATCCAAAGCGCAAACCAGCGTGGGGCAAGCCAGGTGAACCAGGGCCATCCACGCCAAAAGCAAATATCCATGGTTCGAAGGTAATGCTTTGTATCTGGTGGGATATGAAGGGTATCGTTTATTATGAGCTGCTAAAAGAGCGTGAAACCATTACGGGACAAGTTTATCGACGACAACTGATGGCTTTAAAGCAATCTTTAGCTGCAAAACGACCGGAATGGGACAAAAGGCACGATAAGATTATTTTGCAACACGACAACGCTAGGCCACATGTTGCTGTACCTGTCAAAAATTACTTGGACAGGCAGAACTGGGAAATTCTACCCCACCCGCCGTATTCACCAGACACTGCTCCCTCGGACTACCACATGTTCCGGTCGATGCAATCAGCCCTGGCACAGCAGCACTTCACTTCATACGAAAACGTCAAAAAATGGGTCGATGACTGGATCGCCTCGAAACCACCAGACTTCTTCCTTCGTGGAATCCGTTTATTGCCTGAACGATGGACGAAGGTTATAGCTTCCGAAGGAGCATACTTTGAATAAAGCATTCTTTTATTTTCTACACAAACTAATTTCTTTTATTTCAGTAAAAAAGGCCGGAAACTTATTTGTACACCCAATATTTTACGAAAAGGCTCGAAAAAAATGCGGTGCCAATGATAACTCAACAACTAATGCACCAATCTTAACCAAATTTCGCACACTTCTTTTAAATAGTATTTTCTTGTACTTGAACGAAGGAAATTGTGTTTCGTTCATTAGAATTTAATTCACATGGAATTATTTATTGAATTTTTGGGTCAAAAATTAAATTTTTTACTCGCAACGTTGCCAAAAGTTCAGATTTCAATATTTTTACAAATCCTTCGTTCAAGTACAAGTCAAACTTATATTCTAACAGAAACAATTTGATTTTTTTGTTTCGGATGAATCCAGCTCAAGATATCGTTGGCACCGCATTTTTCGAGCCTTCTCGTAAAATAGCTGCCAGAGGGCGTATTATCAATATTTTTGTCTAAAAATTTTTTTACATATAGTTCAAGAGTTACTTTAGTTGTTAAGAATAATTTATAATAATTTAATACATTATTTTTTATTTTTGAAACATTTAAAAATGGCCTTTTTTTTTCTCTGAAACCCATGTAACCCCTTAATAAAAATGTCGAAAATGTGTGAAATGTATGTTGCTGGCAACCCTGTTGTCTCGACAGTAATTGCAAACGCGTCTTTCCTTTTCGAGGCTCAATACAAGAGTGTCCTTTATTCTTACCAATACATATATCTCATTCTACTATTCATTCACACAAACTCATCCTACAGATGCTGTCACCGTACGGCCTCCGCCGCTACGAAATCAGACCCTGCCTTCTGTCCCGGAAGGTCAGGGCGGCAGCCTCGGGTGGCTGGCTCACTTACCGAGGAAGGGGGTGAGTCCGGGCGCCACTCGTTTCTAGCCCTCGACTGCCTCTATTATCCGCGCCGCGAAACGAGAAGTCGGCCGGATGGACTGTATTACCACGTTAGATCCTTTCACTAGAGTAAACACCGCGTTACACCACTTTACAGAGATTTTATTATTATAATTCAAATTCAAAATCTGCCAGATGCTAATTCACTCTTTTACCGAAACCTACGCGGCGCCGCGAATCGAACAAAATTATGCTCATCTATAATATACACACAAACCTAAATCTTATCTTAAACTAACTATCTTGCCACGTACCTTCGCCGCTCGTTCAGAATATACATATATGCGCTGAGTCGTCCCGCAACAATTCGATCGCCGTCTTCGCTTCGATACTTTCCTCACTCGTCGCTTGTACCTTTGCCGCTCGTTCAGAATATATATCTATGCGCTGAGCCGTTCCGCAACAATTCGATCGCCGTCTTCGCTTCGATATTTTACTCACTCGTCGCTTCCGTTCACATAATCCCAGTATAACTCGCCGTCGATTTTAGTCGGACGCACCGTCTCTACCTCTGCTACGGCCTTCTCAACCGCCAGTCGTTCCTTAATTCAGGGGACCAAATTCCGCTGGTTCGCTGTCCTGCCTGACAAGATTGGCTCCGGTTTTCACTCCTCAGTGTCGGGATCAAGTCAAATGAAAAAGATTTAATGCTTTCGATTCGTTCTGCTAAGCTTTTATTTTTTCGATCTGCTCACCTCAACGTCGGGATCCAGAAGAAGTTCATTTTCTCATCCGGGTCACTGCAGAGCCTCGGTCCTGCTTGTGCGACCCCGTTTTTTTCTGCGGGACTAATCCCATGTCGATTCCTCTGCATTAAATAATACCGCCCTACCAGGGCAATGACTTCTAACAGCGGTCATTGATCCTGTATTTGACCGCCTTTATCTGGCAACGCCACTTCCAGTCATATTGTGACCTTTATCATCTGCCACTTCGAGTCGCCTATCGTGAACTTCCTCATCTGTCACTTCACAAGTGTTCAAATCATGTTTACGCTGTCAGCAGGTGAGTGTTTATCTAAGTTTGATTTTACTAAAGTCCATATATTTTAGTTGTGAGAATGGTCTGTTCGGCATCCGAATTGTAAGAAAATCTCTCAAATGGGTCAAGAAACCTGACGCGCGGCTATCCCATCCGCCATCGGATGTAATTTCTGCATGCGATTCGGAGCTGTCTCCAGTCGGTTTTTTTTAGTGTCGCCGTCGTGGGACCGCACCGTCCGCTTATATGATGTTGTGAATCTTGTTACCGTAAGACCCTCGTCACGACCAAATAACCTCGATTCCTTGTGCAAAGAACGAGGGGGGCAGCCTCGGGCGACTTAGCTCACTAGAGAGGGGTGAGTTCGGGCGCCACTCGTTTCCGAAAACCCGCTGCTGCCAAAAACTACCGCCACCGCGAAACGAGAATTCGGTGCGGCTCTATCTTCTTTTCCCCGAAACGAATATCAACTAAACCAATTAAATCGCGGAGGAAAAACACCCGTCACAATTGCTTATACAAACTTCAATGAACTTTAATGTTATCACTATCAATCTAAACACAATCCAGCACGGCGCCGCGATCTTACTTAAAATAACAATTATCGAACTCTAACGGTTTCTTTACAATCTTTACATCGACTAACAACCTCTTCTTTCTACTGTTTCGTTTCTTTTCTTCTTTTTCTTACTAACTAAAACTAACTCTTATCGTGACGTACCTCTAATTTAAATTTTCTTCGTAAACTCGCTTGACCTCCGTCGATCTTCTGCCGTGCGATAATCGGTACTTCCCCTGATTCGTCTTCTTCGTTTCGTTACTTCTTCGTCATTTCACTAACGTGCCGCTGTAATTCAATTTTCATCGAAGATTCGCCTGTCCGCCATCGATCTTCTGCCGTGCGATCACCGGTACTTCCCCTGATATGTCTTCTTCGTTTCGTTATTTCGCTAACGTGCCGCTTTAATGTTATCAAATTCCATGCACAAATATCGAAATCCAAATTCGACAGCGCAAATTACTCGAAATTCTCGTTCAGTCTTAACCACCTTCGCTCGCCGTTCTCCACCAGCTTCAATCAAACTTTTCTTCTCGTACTTCCATCCGAAAAGGTTCTACCTTTAATCACTAGCTTCCCGGGTTTCTCGTGGTAATTTTGAAAAGAAAAGAAAGTATGTTAAACTCCGCCAGTTGCAATCACTCGACCAATATCACCTCTTCCCAGTCGCCGAATGACCGCCGTGCTCTTGTTGACTTCCACACGGAACCTCGACTATCTGTCCCGAGTCCTGTTTACGCGGTACTTCTTCCTTGGACCGTTTAGCTCGCCCGTAAATGTCCATGCACTTCTTGCATGATAAGTGCAATGCACTTTCGACCGGGCATTCACCTCATCCCGTGTAACAACTCCGCTGGCAGTACTGTTTCTGCATGCGATGTTTTCGCAGTGTGCCGGTCCACATTACCCATTGTTTTGCTCGCAGCCGCCTGCAACTTCTTCATCTGTCAAGTTGCGCGTGTATGGCGTCAACTTTTCATAAGTAATCAAATTCGTCGCGAGTAAACAAAAATAGTTGTATCGGGTATCGAAAATATTTCCCGGCCAGGCGTAAAGCTGAGATAGTATCTCGTCCGATATACAGATATCAAGCGGCTGATACGGCGGTGGCGGATAGGTAATGTGGCTGTCATTTTCGCGTCGACACTTTTCTTTCGATCTTTTGCAGCTGCGTCCAAACAAACATTTTATAAGTGCCCGGCGCATATTGATAATGCCCTGGATGTTGATGGGTCTAACGCTGTTGATACATGGCCAGGTGAGCCTTACTGATTTCGACATTGTAGTCGGCAAAAGGAAACAAACCGTCGAGGTATATTCACTAGCCGCTTCGCTAATTGCTGGCCCTTGATGTCTAGTGCTCAGGTAAACCAAATTGTTCTGATGTTATTCTTCGTATCATATTCCTTTTGATTATTGTTAAGAGTGCTGCGACCTTTTACCGGTTCGTCCACCAGCGGGTCAAGGCGGACGCTGGTTGTAAAAGTCAATATCAGCAACGACCGTTTTGGCCTGACGATGCCGAACCGCTTCGTCCACTGGGTCATCGAGAGTTTACGATATATTTTAGCTGTGCCCTAACTAAATTTATTGCTAAGATAATTCAGCCTAATGCGTGACGCTTTTCCCCCTTTTTTTTTCGATCCCGAGCAACCTTCACGCGCGTTCCATCTTTAATCGAGTGGAAACCGTGACAATCTTTCCCGGCGTCGAAAAGATATGCATGACGCCCCGGCTTTAGACGATGCCTTCCAGCCTAACTTGAACGAAGGCCACTAGTATGGTCGAAAGGAGTGAGTTAGGTTGGAACATGCCATTTCTGCTCCCGCCCCATTGATCTCTTCGGGTAAGTCGTTTCATTCTTGTTTTATGTATTTTCGCCCCGCATCGTCGACCCTGCACCCGGCCCTTTTATTGTTCGTCCTACGTCGGGGCAGAACAGACGTTGGCTGTGAGGTTGACGTTCGGTCGCGGCTGTTTTGGCCCGATGCCGGCGAATCGCTGCATCTACGACAACATCCTCCTTCATGTGTACGTGGCCTAATTTAGCCGTTCTAAGATACCATACGCTAATACGAAATTAATAATCTAATCTACAGTTCTAAGATACCATACGCTAATACAAAATTAATAATTTAATCTGCAGTTCTAAGATGCCATACGCTAATAAAAAATTAATAATTTAATCAACAGTTCTCGCCTACTTCGCCGTGTTTTCTCACATTTACATATTTCTTAGTATAGCCGGGAACCGACCCCGTGATAATGCATATCATTGTTGTGTATGCATACGCTCAGTTTCGAAGGCAGTGAGCTCACCAAATTCTATTACAGCGACATTCCGCCCCCCGTGTTGAGTCCGTCGTCAACACAGACATCCAAGCGATGCAATTTGGTGACTGGGCGGCGATAGATGCCATGTCTAGTGTCCCCGTGGAAGTTGATTGTCGTTGATGGTTACAAGATCGCCTTGCTGCAAATTCGGTGTATCCCGAGACCACTTGTTTCTTCCGATTATCGTTGGGTGGTATTCCCGCAGCCATCGCTTCCAGAAGAGGTCTACTAATGCTTGTGACACTCTCCATTGCCGTCGAAGTAGTAGGTCATTTGCGTTAAATACTCCAGGACATCGAACGTATCCTGAACGACCAATCAAAATATCATTAGGCGTGATACTACATTTGTCCGCTGCATCATTTGAGACGTACGTTAATGGCCGATTGTTAACAATGTATTCTGCTTCAGCGAACACTGTTGCCGGGATTCCGCCCGTTGTGTTTTTATCATTCATGATAGCTAAAAGTGCTCTTTTGAAACATCCTATGAGCCGTTCCCAAGCACCACCCATGTGTGGAGATGCTGGTGGAATAAAGTTCCATTCGATTTTACGCAGTGTAGTTTCCGCTCGCAGCTCACTCTCGTTCATCTCTTCATATGCTTCCAGCAGCTCTCGACTCGCTCCACGAAAATTAGTGCCATTATCAGACCAGAATGTCTTAACTTCGCCGCATCGAGACAAGAATCGTCGAATTGCTAGAATACAGGCATCCGAAGTCAACGAGTGTGTGATTTCCACGTGGATCGCTCGAACTGTTAAGCAGGTAAATAGAACGCCATATCGTTTTTCCGTTCTTCGCCCGACTTTATCTCGGAATGGCCCGAAAAAGTCAACTCCAGTCGCGGTGAAAGGTTTTTCGTGTAGCATTAATCTTTCTCGTGGCAAAATTCCCATTTGTGGCTGTACCGGTTTCACTCTACGTTTTATCCAGTATTTCCGCTTCAATTCGATAATCACAGTTTCGGTGCCTTGGTGATTATATGCTTTATGGTAGTGCATGATCATCAGTTTTACATATTCGTGTCTGCCATCTAAAACAATAGGCTCTCTCTCAACAATAACCTGTTTTGGCCATTTCCTCATAACTTCGCGCAAGAATTCGTGATCTTCAGTTTTACATATTCGTGTCTGCCATCTAAAACAATAGGCTCTCTCTCAACAATAACCTGTTTTGGCCATTTCCTCATAACTTCGCGCAAGAATTCGTGATCTTTAAACTATGCGCTTTCATTAGAACCACACCCAGAACTACACATTGATTTCAGTTTTCTCGAGTATGTCTCCTACTCTGACAGCAACGAACGATGTTAATTTGTTATTGGAATTTAGCCAGTGTAGAACGGTCCAATAATACTTCTTTGAAGAAGTCAAATTCAGCGCATTTATAACTTCCGCTGTTAGCCGAACGCCCGTCACAGCTGCTAGAAGTTCTAATTTCGGGATTGTCTGCGATCTCAAAAGCGCCACATGTGCTTTTGCTGCTACAAGAGACGTAATGAACTCTTCATTCTGCTTGACTCGTATGTACACCACCGAGGCGCATACACTCTCATTCGCATCATTGAAATTGAAAATGTCTACCTGTTGTCCTGAAATCACCCAATGTCTTGGAATTTTTAATTGTTTTATGATGTGAAACTCGTTCAGCCGCATTCTCCATTCGTCCATCATCGAACTCGATATATTATCGTCCCAACAAATTCCTGCCCGCCAGATGTCTTGCAGCAATAATTTGGGTTTTATGGTATTTGGGTTTTAACAGGCCAAGCGGGTCGAAAACGGTCATGACTATTTTTAGAACTTGCCCCGTTGTTGGAAAAATTTCTCCAGAAGTCAAACTATTTTCAATTTTTTGAAAACCCAAGTTGAAGGCAAATGTATCTTTTGAGGCGTCCCACAGCATTCTAAGAACACGTTGTTGCTGAAAGTACTTATCGATTCCCAATGTTGTATGTTTCGCTAAGTAATTGGAAGGTAATGGATTACGTACCTCTTCCGAATTCGTGACGAAATTTCTTATCTCAAACCCTCCTTTCGAATGTACATACATATTATTAATTTCATGGCATCGGCTATGCTCTCCATTCCGTGAAGGCTTGCTTCACAGGCCAATTCGTGCGTGTTTCTGTGTTTCTCAGCGTTGTAATTTTTTACAAATTGTGCCAGAAAAGGGGATGAGGCGGTTCCGAACAACATTGCTTTCATTCTAAATACTTGGTTGTTCCAGAGAAAACATTGAGAATAGCTATCTTCATCTTTTATTTCTACACGGTTGAACATTTCACGGATGTCAGAGGTAATTTTATGTTGGCGGAATTGGCATAATATTCTAAATGGAGGAATCAATAGATCGGGAACAGTCAAAATATAGTCGTTTAACTACTTTCCATCTACTTTTGCAGCTGCGTCGAATACAATTCTAACTTTCCCAGATTTATTTGGGTTGGTCTTTTGGCGTTACAGGCACTGCATAGCCATTAGCAATTAGCTTCTGAATCTCCTGAGAATATGCATCCGATTTGGCTTTGTTGGAAATTTTTCAACATTGAATTGTTGATTTGGTAAATTTAAATTATTTACTGTTCGCACGTCTGTTCAACAGTTGAATTTGCTTTTGTCGCCTTTAGCTGCAATTTTCGCTTGAATGGTGCACGAGTCATTCTCGAATTGATAATTGCCACCAACACATCGACAGCAAAAGGGTTTATGTTCACCTTTCATTCCCAAAAGTTTTGCTACAGATGATTCAATCAACGTTGCTGTGCTGCCTTCATCAAGAATAGGTTTAACAATAAACGTGCCTAGTGGACCTCTTAGTTTTACAGCTACGGTCTTTAATAAAACTTTACTATCTGCAGTAGAGTAGGAGAGTACTTGGCTAGTAGATGATACGACGGCAACGTGTAGCAATGGATAATGGAACTTAGCGCACCCGTCTATTGGACACAGCTTTCGATTATTACAATTCCCTCGATTATGGAATTGAAGACAACAGTAACATGCTTTGACACTTTCTGCAGCTCTCCAACGACTTTTTACATCAAAGCTTTTAAATATGGAGCAACGTTCTAAAGAATGTTGATTAGCAATGTTACATACCTTACATTGAGGTGATTTACTACTATCTGCCATTTGAATTCAATTACGTGATTCGGTGCTGGTACTTTCAGTAGGAAACGTTCTTGACACTACTTCAGCCATTTCTCGTGACCATTGTGTGAAATGTTTCAGTGTTTCTTCTGCCCGACCAATTCTGTTCCCAATCAAGAATGCAACCCATTGAGTCAGAAGATGTTCTGGTAGCTTATCACGAAATAGTACTAATATCTGGCGTTCGTCGACAAATTATCGTAGTTCTTCACCGGCTACGGCCGATATATTTTCGTTGCATCATTTCTACCTTAGAGAGTGATTTCTTCAAATACATGTAGAATGTCTTTTGTTGTGGAAAATGCTTGAGCTCGAGCCAAATCACGAAGACTTCGATCTGGGATACCATCCACAATATATCCAATGATATCATCATCATTGATTGCGATGCGATTTGCTATGATAACCTTTTCATGCACGTAGTCATGAAACGTTTCGTGTTTCTGCCACACTCGTTCTTCGAATAGGCGTCTCATAATTAATTTGTTTGGTCGATGATTCGTTTCGAATGAAACCAGTACAGAGCTCTTGCCTTGAGTCTCATCCCAATCAAAATTTTTGTTAAATCGTCATCGAGATTGTATGTTGTTCTCAGAAACCGTACTTGCGTTTCCCATGTTTCAAAATCTCCCGAAGTGCCATTGAAATTACTCAGTAGCTCGGCTACACTATTTATATTGGCTTTCGCTGATATTGTGGGCGATGGTGCGGTCTGTGTTGTAGTGGGCTCATACATGCTCGTTGCGGTTATGTTACCTTCTCTGTGCAACAGCTCAATATCCCGTCGAGCCAATTCCAATTCTTTTTGAGCAATTTCCTTCTCCCTTCGGTACATCTCAATTTTCCGACGATCAAGCACTGAGTTGTTATGTATATTGCCCTGGTCTTCTGGTACACTTGTGTGTGTTGAGTTTACTGTCTCACCGCCATTATTTCCGTCGTCGGAGCGTGCTTTCTGTGCTGACGAAACCACGTTATCGCTGCCATCTTTTACTTCACTCATGTGCACCCAACTTTCAATCAACCCTATTAAGTCTTGCTATTAATATTGTTTTGTTTCCCGTCGTTTTCAAACCTCTCACTTTACAAGTCTTTTAATTGTAACACTGTAAAACTTTTTGGGCTTTTTCTCGCGTCACACATCACTCATCGTTTATGTCTCACACGGCTTTATGACACTTGACACTTAACCCTCTTAATCACTCGCAAATCCCGGTTCAGCCCCCAAGCTATAAGTTAGTTAAGTAAATTAACACAGGTTATATGTTTAAAGTGTATTTATTGATTCAAACAAAATTAAAAGAATTCATCACGTTAATATTCGTAATAATATTCGTCTTCACACGCCGGTCGCTTACTCTCGACTGCTCGATCGTTGCTATCACTACATAGCCACGTATGAGTGAGGTTAATACAGTAGTTGAATTAGTATAATACGGTGGATGCAGTGCAGATGCAATAGCTGTAGTAGAATGAGTATTACCTACAATATACATACATATATATACATGTATATAAATACATGTATATAAATACATGTATATAAATACATGTATATAAATGCATGTATATAAATACATGTATATATATGCATGTATATATATAAATATATATATATATATATATATATATATATATATATATATATATATATATATATATATATATATATATATATATATATTTTTTTTTTTTAAACCAAAATATATCTTTGAATTCACAGTGGTTCTTTTTCTACACAGTGGATACAATTCTTCATGCACACACACTATACGCCGGTTGTCAAAAGACTGCCGCGAAATGCGTAGTTAACGGCGTTGCCCAATTTACTCTTCGTGCTCCTTGGCTGGGTGCGTTCGGTACGGTAACATCTGATTATGGCGGTTGGTCCTGACTAGCGTTTTCTGCTGACTGCTTTAGTTGCACTTTACAACTCGGCCAACTTGACAATCGATCGTCCTCGATCGGGGAATCATTTAATTCGGGCGTGGAGTCAGGGGCCGCGGTGCTAGCATCTTCATCATCCAAATACTCTGCATCCCATTCACTTTCGTCTAGCCATTCATCATTTGTGTATTCTAGTTCATGTTGTTCGTCATTGTTCAGTGGAGCTTCTGCCGAAGTGTCTTGGGTCGTCTTGGGAGAACTTTGACTGGGTGAAGGGTTTGCCATCCATCTCCTCAATCTACCTGCCTCTACTATGCCGTCATAAGGGAGCTGAGATTGTTGACAATCTTGTATGTCTCTGATGACATAACGGTCGTCCCCTAACTTCTTGTAAATGATGTATGGACCTTGTAAATGATGTATGGATCTCATAACTTCATAATCGCCAACTTCATATTGTTTGGCCGGCTTACTGTGACGACCAAAATATGCAGCATTATATGCTTGCGATTTCTGAATAGTTTCTGCCGCGGCTTCTCGTATTTGACGTACATTGGTCTATTCATTATCATACTTTTCTTCTAGGTATTCGTCTAATTCATTCACTATACAACCTCGCTGATTAATGCCAAATAGTAGCTGGCTTGGAGTGTTCCCTGTAGTGGCGTGGATTGAATTATTTATGGCGTACTCTACTTCATTTAATTTCACAGACCAATCCGCATGATCAATTTCGTCGCTCAATTTGCCTAGCATATTTTTTAAAGTCCGATTGACCCTTTCGACCTGGCCGTTGGCTTGCGGAGATGCAGTGGCTACCAGAAGGGCGTCTTGGGTGAGGGCAGCGACTCTGGAAGTGTCCGTGCTGGCAACAGTTATAACAACGAACCTCCTCGGATGTGATGCTAGTTTGCGGGCTTCTCTGGATACTAGGTAGCCTGAGACTCCCACGGCTCGATCTAGTGCTCCCAAATCTGGATGTTCCTCTTCTAGGAATCCTCGGCTCAACCACACGGAACTTATCATCTACCGATTCCCGGTACACCTGTCGATGATATCTAATGGCTCGAGATTTTAATTCATCCAGTGTTCCTGCTCCCACTAGAATTGACGGGTTAAATCCACTGGTCCTTACCAGGTCTATAGTGATATCCACCAGGTCCACCTCGGATATTTGTCCCAGTTGAGCAACACCATGGAGGTTTAGAATAAAACGGTGCAATGATTCCACTTCCGGGTCCCATCTCAACCGGCGCAACCTGCGGTACACTTCTTCTAAACTCGTAGCAGCGGCAAATTCCTTCATTAATTTATCTTTGAGCTCTTCATAAGTCCTAGCTCGTGTTGTTCTCAAGAATGCCTTTGCTGTTCCAGTCAGGGCTCTTCTTAGGTAAATCAACCTTTCCTCCCCTACTATTCCAGCTAAGTTCAAAATCTCTTCTAACTCCTCGAAAAAAATTTTGATTTGCTGGTAGGCGTTATCGCCATTATATTCCGGGAGTGCTGACTGCAGTTCTACGAAGTTGAGGCTGCGTGTTCTTAATGGCGCGGCATCTAAGTTATCCGCTTCCGGCTGATGGATATCATCATCCCTGATCAGCGCTGCTATAACATCCGCTGGCATCGGTGCATTACTTGGATTCCTTAGAGGCGGCCTACCTGCGACTTCCTCATGGCAGTCCCTTTTCGGAATTCGGGCTTCTGCTTTTGCCCTTTTGACAGCGGCCTCTAACTCAAGCACTTCTAGCTCCAGCTGTAGTTGTCTTTTACTGTGTTCTAAGCGCTGAATTTCATTCAAATTTCTTTCTTCAATATTCAGTTTTGCTTCAGTAGCGTTATTTCTTTCAAACTTATTGGCGTCGACACCGGCTTCTGAAACCCTTGGTATTGTTCTCAGGGCAATAGCGTCATTCCCAGAATTTGACATTACAGCAACTTCTTCACAACGTTTAATGGTTACTCCGGCAGCGATGGCGTCGTTTCCTTGTCCATAAGTTTCTGCAACTTCTCGTATAGTTATCGCCCCGGCGGCGATGGCGTCGTTTCTTTGTCCAAATGTTTCTGCGGCTTCTTGTATAGTCGTCGTTCCAGCAGCGATGGCGTCGTTTCCTTGTTCACGCCATATCGACCTCATGGCGGCAGCTTCGTCCCTGTGCTGCTTGGCGGCATCGGTTGCGCCCCTGTTCGCAGGCGTTCCACCTTTCGGAATAGCTCCCTTTTTCATCGTTGGTCTCAAGGGCATTATTGTCTGTTTAACTTCGACCCCACACCTGAAGTTTTAAACCAAAATATATCTTTGAATTCACAGTGGTTCTTTTATTCTACACAGTGGATACAATTCTTCATGCACACACACTATACGCCGGTTGTCAAAAGACTGTCGCGAAATGCGTAGTTAACGGCGTTGCCCAATTTACTCTTCGTGCTCCTTGGCTGGGTGCGTTCGGTACGGTAACATCTGATTATGGCGGTTGGTCCTGACTAGCGTTTTCTGCTGACTGCTTCAGTTGCACTTTACAATACATATATATATTTGGAAGTTAATACTTCCTACAAAAATTTAATTTTCAATATTATAAAATAGTACGTCTTGACGGTTGTACAAAAATATATTATCTCATTTATTTCAAATATACTTCAAAATTACATTTTTCTTAGTCTACTATGTTGCAAGTAATTTTGGTGTGTTATATAGTACGTTCCCACTTATATAATAATAATAATATATAATCATACCATTATTTGCTCTAGAATCGTTCTTCTTATGTTAATTAGCAAATTATACAATCACAAAATTTTTACGAATTGCGAATAAGCAAAAAGAAATGTTATCTGCTAGATGATTATATTAAAATTTTAATTCAAGCTGGGTAGCTTTGTTGATTTATGAAATTATATAGAATTATTTGGTAAACCTTAATATGTTTAAAACTTTTAATTTCCGAAATTCCGTAAAAATTTATAAATTTTTGGTTTTGTAAATTCAAACAAAAATCAGTGTAATATTAATTACTTTACCTTAATAAGTAATAAGTATATTAAATTGAAATTTTTGTAATATGTGTCCTATTTTTTGTAATAAAATACATAGTATATTGATAGTGCAAACAATTTATGTGTCTTTGAAGATATTAAGTTTAGAAATTTTATAGAGTTACCAAAATTATTTTTATTAAATCTTACTATTAAATTTGACGAAATAAACCTATTGCATTCAACGCAAAACATGTATATTAAAAAAACACTTGAAAATTGATAGAAATAAAAAGTTATGAGAATGAATACTAACTAGTTTATTTTTCATTTAATAGTAAATTTTCAGGAATTAGTAAGATTCCGGGGTCTGTTGGCCTGCAGAAATTTTAAAAACTGTAGTAAAAGGAAGCAAAAATGATTATTGGTGTAGAAATTACTTCTCACGTGTATGAATACTTAAACACCTGGACAGGATACAAATTTTGAAGCGACAGAATAAATTTTATGTGTATGTGTATTTTGTGTTGTTCAGATTTCCTGCCCGTGTTCAAAGTGTATTATCATTGAATCTGGGCTAAGAAAACCATTTTTTCGAGAACAACCCCGCATCCTATAGTGGCAAAAAATCTTACTTAAGATTTATCGAATATACAAATGAAAGCAGCAAAAACTGGTAATGATACTTTTTATTGTACTGTTTATATTTCAATAATGGAAATTTTTGTAATTTGAATAAAAAATATGTTTAAAAAGACTGGTGTTCTATAAAGAGCTTCGATTAAGTCTGACAAAATGTACTTGTGTTTCCAGGACAACCTGTTCTACATTCATTACTTGATAAGATGTTTACTTAACTATCATAAAAACTCATTATAACTCAACAATTCAAAATAAATTACCGACATAAATGTGATTCAGTTTTTCCGTTTTTGATTATCTACTTTCGAGATAGCGTATGAAAACTAATTGCTGAGCAACATTTCAAATAGAATTTAGCTTACCTCATAGCAAAAGTAGTCGAATTATCTCATTAGGTAAAATAGCTTTACAAATTATAATAAATTGCACTTTAACTTAAATTTCGAAGGTCATAGTTGTACGTAAACATGCATATGTCTGAGAAATAACAATTGTTAGACGGAATTTGAGACTTTTTTTGCAATATTTCTCATTGCGATACGCGTTCAGCACTTGGCTGCTTCCTTGTACAATCTGTTGACGACTTGACTGGTAAGTTGGCAGAGATAGGTTAATTAAGAGCTCGATGTGTGATCATTATTGATTATCAATAGATGGATTCAAACTGGGCTGCACAAGCTTATAAAAAATTATCCCACGGCAACCAATGTCAGATCTAGCTTTGCATACAACTTATAAAACTTAAACGCTTACCAGTGGTTTGGATTGAGATAGCCCTACGTAACGCTTGCCTAAAAACATGCGATGGTCACCCTACCTCCGAATCTATCTAAAGTATATCCCGCTCCTGTACTCTGAGGAATCCTAATAAATAAAGAAAATATACCTCTAACCGGAAAGCGAGCCATAGTACAATTATAGCTCCAATATGTTATCGTTAAGAGCTGTGAGGTCAACAAGTTTTTTCGTCGATACAACCTATGTCAAATTGTCATTCTTTCGGAGTCACCACCCCCAGTCACCGCCGGGCATCAGACGATGGAGGAGTGTGATTTCGACTTTCATTGACGGTGGGTGGTAGCTTTCGCCGTAGGTGATTGGAACGAAGAAAGGTTTGAGTTTGGTGTTGGCTACCGGAGTGTTCCTGAAGAAGATTAACACTAAAAACAACTACAACAATTGTGCTGGGTGGTTGTCAAAGTATTGTTCAGTTGGATACTGGCTCTCGATGATAATGAAGGTGATGGTGTAATAATCGGTTGGACTGTAGCAACTTCACTACACACTGGCCGAGTGCTTTAGCCACCTGAATGTTACCAGCAACTACGCAGGAATCAGAGGGGGTGGCAATACAGCAGATGTTATGCTGTTCCACAATCGTATTGATATATATAAGAAAGAATCGTGAAATTTAACGATACAACTGACATTGATCGATAGCGTTGAGAGGCTCAGGTTTTGCGCGTAAGAAGTGTTCGAAACGATAACCATAGTAATAGCGACAAAGAAAAGATAGGCGAGGGATCCAATACGTGAAGTAATGATTTCAATGCCAATGAACTTGAAAATTTTGCGTTGAATTTTGTCTAGTTCAGCTGCACTAGCCCATATATGGGAGTTACCATATATTAAAGTCTTGGTTGTATAGCAAAAATATTTCTTGCCTCTTTGAAGAAAACCTTTCATGGTATTTTTCGCAATTCGGGAAATTTAGCCGGTGCAACTAAGATTACTGGAGATGGTAAAACCTAATAGGTTTAGCGAGGGTAATTCAGAAATACCTACACCAAAAACGAAAATACTGTGGCTAGCAGGATGAGGATAAGGCTTGAAAGAAAGTCGGGTAAAACTCGACTTGATGCACCTCAGGCGGGAAATTTCACCACCAGAGCGGGGACAAAAATTGAAGAAAAACATGCAAAAAATACACGACAAGACAAAAAACTTAGGAGAAATAAACAAACACAACCGGAAATCAAGCCCAACCACAGAAACACAAAAATACTAGCCAGACATCTATCGGCTAAATCGTCTGAAGGCTAGCTATGTGGGGCACCTAGTCGAGTTTAGCCGAAAGTCGATTGAGTTTTGGATGCATTAAACACAACACGATTCGCTGAGGCCCAAGGTATGATTCATAATAGGTATCTGTGTAATAGTAGTATCTCTTCCACAAATGTCGACCACTCTTTCAAAAGAATATGCGAGGTCAACGGTACTGTCGCGGGCAGAACTATGAATCGGATTAAAAGTGAAGGAAAGGAGTAATTTTATATACAAAATGAAGAGAGTTGGTGAGAGGACAGCACCATGCGGTACCCCGGTATTGGTAGTGTTGACGTAGAATTTGAATCTGTCTTCAATAATTTAAAAGGGACGATATACGCTATATATAACGTTCAATCCATTTATCAAGGACAGTTAGCAATCGCACGAAATTTGGCTGATAGAGTAGGGTGCGTAAAGTTATAGAGACAATGGTTCTATCTCTCAGCAATGTGTGCAAGACTCTATTTGTAAGAAAATATTCCAGCCGAGCACAACAAGTAAAATAGTTCGCTCAGAAGTTTTGCTGACATGGTGACGCAGCGCTTTAGTACAAGAGACAAAATACCATCAGGTCCGGTAGATTTGGTGGCTTTAAGCCTAGCGTTTATCTACAATACTTCTCTTGTGGAAAATCACAGTTTGTAAAAGAGTGGGAAACGTGAGAAAATATATTAGTCTCGCTGTAAAATCCAATGTCGAGAAAAATAACGGAAAATTCAGAAAACATTTTTAAATCAACCCCGATTTCTGTAAATCGAATTAGCATTTCACCCAGCTACACGAACTGATTTCACAATAAGTAAATAATATAAAAAATATACTTCTCTAAAAATGTAAAATTAGCCCCTGAACGCAATTTTCCATTATAGAATATTTCACTAGTGAAAAATACACTTCTAATAATCCATTAGGGGTTTTCACTTCGAAATGAATATCGTCGCTTCCAACAAACGATAATTGATCTGAGTTTACGTTTTCGTTAATAAATCATTAGCACCGGCAAAACATAATAGAGAAGAATTCTGGACGATGATCCGAATATAGTTATGCTTTTGGTTATTTAAGAGCTTATGAGTGCCCTTGTAGCGTGCTGCGTACTAGCATTGTGGGCAGTTAAATTTAGCATATAATTTACGCTATATGCTACATTTACTGGAACCTGTGAAGTATATCAATTATTGTAATTTACTTGTGTAGGTAGTGAGCACGGAAATTTTCATGCGCGAGATATTTTGGTTATTATTCCACTTACAATATGCTTTTCTGTTAAAATTAAATTTACGATATTGTTCCATTTGCTTTTTATATCACAGCTTAAAAAATTATCTTAAATCCAATCAAACTTCACATTTTCAAGCGGCATTCGCTATTTTAAAAAATTATCTTCTTAGTGAAGACATTTTTTTCGAAGTGTTTAAATTTCTTACACCAAGCTAAAAGATTGTTCTTTGTTGCTGGAGTCCAACATTTAATTTTACCCACTCCAAGCTGCGCACAATCGAAAACACGAGACTTTTTCGTCTAACGCTCATTTCTTGTGCCCACCTAATTGAATCAATTAAGCTAACAATATCAGACGACATATAGTATGGTCTAATAATAGCATATTAAATTTCGGTAATCTGAAATTGACCATCTCGAATATATTCATTAGTGTAAGTGAAAAGGTTTTATAATTTACAGTCAAAGTCATAGTAAAAGCAGTGCTATCGGAATTGAAACCCTATGAATAGTATTGCAGCTCTACCCTGGCCACAAATATTGCAGTTAGCGATTATTTGATCTTATACTGATGACAGACTAGGGCGATTCGGAACGAGATTCGCAAAGCCGAATCTCTTTTGAAACGATTTTCAAAATAAGATTCGAGTATCTGTGCGGTTTTGCAAAGCTCGTTTTGGAATGAGATGCATTGACGAAACTTCAAAAAGTTTACAGTATAAGCTCCATTTCACGCACACCTGTCATGGGATCAAAAATATCGATGTTCATATAGATTTTCGTAATTTCAATTATGAATTCATAAGTAAAATAAATGCAGCTGGCCCTTGACTTGTGGTAAGGAAAGTTCGAAATAAAAGAACAAATAAGGGTTTAAAAATGATACAGAAGAGCCGTTACACTTCAATTCTACCGAAGATGATAGTACATATAAATGGAATGAAATACAAAAAATGTTTTCTCACCCAACTTGAAATGCAAAAAATGTTTTCTAGTTGAGTGAGATATATGTGGACAATATTAGGCGTGTTTTTTTGCTCCTCTATCAAGCAGAGAATAGAGTATACGCATTAGAAACAACAACACTCCTGTACCAGTGAATTCACTAGTACAGGAATTCTATTCCTCATTTGTAGTTCACGTGCTGAACTATAGAATGTGCTGATATAAAAAAGAAAAGCTCATGAGAAGTTGTCTTTTTTTTTCTGTGAGGTGGCTTTGTTTTTTTCATGGTTATGTTGAAGGTTTTGGTAGGTAGGAAATTAGGAAAAGCCCTCATAATATGAAGAAAGTAAAAAGAAATGATTTTCTGTTAGTTTTTTTTTCTATTTTGTATCGATTGTGGTAGTGTATATTTGTTATTTTCTCCCTTTATTTACAGCTGTTGTGTGCTACCACAGCAAATACAGCAACCTATGCCAGTCTTAGCGAATGTACTACTGTTTTATACTAGATCGTTGTTTTTGTTGCATAGTTATATTCTGTTCTGTATCGGAGCAAAAAACACATATCCTATATACCATATATTAGGTATCTAGCTTGTTTTTCAAATTAAAAGACTCTCAAACTCCAGTTTTCCCAGTAACCACTGACAGGCAAGTTGATTTCCAGTTCGCAAGCTTTCAATAATTTTCATCCTAATTCCTGAATAATTCCTTCAGACGAATATTTTAATAAAAGCCGGGACTGTGCAAATTGCCTTGATCAGATCCAGATGAAGATAGAATTCTCACCGTGTGACAGTAGACAATCACAGAGTGCAATCACCACCAGCTTCGATGAAATAAAGTACCGAAAAACAATGTCCTCAAGATGATTTACTGACAGTTAGCTTTTAAAATGCTTTACGCTGTAAAGAATTTGAGTTGTGGTGGCAGTTTTTGCGTTGGGAAACTAGGAGGGCTGGGTACCTAGCTCAATATTCTCAACAATTAGCGTGCGTATAAGCGAAGAAGAGGCTGTTCGGGAAAACCCTTTTTGACAGATTTTATGGTAAACGACAGAGACCTTGCTGGCGCTGGAGGAAGGATGGCATTGGGGTGTCTAATCGGATGACAAGGGCTGAAGATTCAAATTTAAGACACGCCAGGGCCGGAGTCCATAATAATGATGAAACTAAGTATCTTGAGTTGGACACTGCTTGCATTTTGGATGAAATGATTGCCGATTAAGAGGAGAAATACATATAGACCCGCGAATTTTTGACGATTTTGATGATTTTGTTCTTTAAAGAATAAGTTATTCTACATATTCGAAACTTTGCATATAGTTTATATTTTTATCTATTACAGAATTTTTTTAAAAATATTTCTAAATGGCTGATTTTCAGTCCAGTCTTCCGGGAAAATCGCAGCGAGATTTGTCGGTTGGCGTAGTTTGTAGTCTCTGTGGTGTTGATCGAAAATAATAAAAAACTAAATCTGTATGATTACTAATGTTATGTTTTGTAGATGAACCTAAAAAAAATAATTAAAAATAAAAATTTGCAGAATGAAACACTTTATAACAATTATTTGAATTGTTTTTGCTAGGAAAAACATCTAAAACAAATAGATTTATATAGAAAGTAATATTAATGAAAAGATGTGTTTGAAATTTCAGTGCGATAGACAGAAAACTTTTTGAGTTATAGCACGCGCCGGTTTGAAAAATAGTGTTTTAAGAAAAACGCGTTTGAAGTTTGAGTTCATAAAAGTTAAACGATTGTAGTGACTTACTGATTAGCTACCAATTCCACTGCCAGATAATAGTTTTTCTGTAGCCTCGTATAGATACCTCTTGACGTGCTTGACGAGCTTTTTTAGTCGGTAACAAGCTGCACCGATTTGCTCGAGTCACTATCTGTTCATCCACTTTATCAGCATATAATTTACACTGTCTGCCAATTATTATATCTAAATTGCTATGAATGCAACGTACGCTATGAAACATCGTTTCTGCTAAATAAACCAGCAAAACAAGTTTTTTTCACTATCTGCACAGGAGTTTTGTATAAGGAGAGTGAAATTCGTTTGGATTTGTAAAGATCGCGATTCCGCTATTGAGTTCTGATTGCTTGTGATAGCGTCTGATCACCTGGTAGGCGGTTTTAGCCTTTAGTTTGTTCGCCATTGAAGCGAATTGGCAAAATTTGTAATTTTATTTGAATAAATTTAAACAATTTTATATTCCTAATAATACGAACTTTGATGAACTTGGTCGAGTATAAAAATATGAGCGAGTTATTCTTGAACCTAGTGGGAGGGATGATTTCAAGTTGTGGGGGGAGGAAAGAGGTTCCCCTATGGCGTCATACCGTTTAACATGTGTGGGACTAAGTCGGACGCAAAGAGAGCATCCTATATAGTGCTATCTCATTCTATCAATTTTATACACTCTTTTGAGAATTTAGAGGCCCCTTTAAAAATACACAGGAAATTATAGCTTATCTACTCATTACTTGTAAAAGAGATGTGTTCTCTTTATTGAACAATCCAGCTGCCGTATACGCGGCAATTTCTATGATTTTTAACCCTTAATGTAAGTAACCCTAATAGCCCTAATGTAACCGCCAAACGGTCGAGTTGAAACTCGCATTTGCATTCTGCGTATAGCGACCCCAAACATGTTTCGAGCAAATCATCTCGGAATAAACCTTAAAATATTGACTTTAGATGCTCTT
Source organism: Nemotelus nigrinus (assembly GCA_947369275.1). Taxonomy (NCBI): domain Eukaryota; kingdom Metazoa; phylum Arthropoda; class Insecta; order Diptera; family Stratiomyidae; genus Nemotelus; species Nemotelus nigrinus. The sequence goes on from OX376373.1 coordinate 26,266,232, forward strand.
GCACCTCTGTATGTAGTGATGCAGGGTGTTGAATAAGTTTTGAATTTTCTCCAGAAGCTTCAGTTTTTTGCAGCTGTCGGGACCCGCTGGACAGTCCTAATGTTTTGGATTATCATCCGTGGAGCACATATGATAGTAAGTGGCCATTACAGCCTTTTTCATATCCTCGAGGCTGTTGACATCCCTCCAAATAGCTAATCCGTAGTATAATGACAATTTGTTTATAAGCACTTCGGTTAGTTCATCCCTTCCTCCTAGTTTGTGATCTTTTTTTAACCTTTTGAAAACGACTACCCATCCTCTTCTGCACATGGCCAATACACTCACTTTTTATTTTTTTATTATTTATTTATTCACCAAACAAGGTACAACATCACATATAAAATATCAAATTAAAAATAAAATGGAAAAGTAAAGTAAAGTAAAAAGTAAAAACAAACAAGTTAAATCAGTAACAAATAAATTAGAAAAAAAGTTACAAATAGATTAATAAATAACAATCAATAAATAAAACATTGACATATAAGCTATAGCTTAAGGTTTAGGGGTACGGATGGCATGAAAAAGAGAGGATTGGTTGGAGGATGATTTGGAAATCGTAGGGGAATGTAAATTACTTATGCGGTTGAATATTCTGCAGTATCTATTTATTGGCTCATTAGCTGCATATGTGGTTGAATGTGAATATTCTTTTAGGAAAACGATTGGACCTGGTGTTCCTCACAGGGATATTTATCAAAATTTTACTATTCAGGAATTCTACATTAATAGCGCCTCTAATGACGTCAAATGTGAAGCAGGCCGATATCACCATTCTTCTGGATACTAGTGTCGATAGGTTTTTTTATCACACAGCTCACCCAAATTTGTAGCAATAGGAAAGTTCGAAGGTAAGGGCATTTAAAAACAGGTAGTCCAAGTCGGCCGCTCAACTATACTTCTGACGGCACTCAAATGTACAGTACGAGAGGGTCACGTTTATAAGTTTTAACATGAGAAATACTTTGAATTAAGTTTTGAAAATTTGGTGACGTATTTGTAAGGTGTTATACTAACATTTTATGTATCTCCCCGCTTAAGCTATAAAATGGAAAAACTTGAATTTGCAGGGATAGAATCTACGTCATGCGCCTATTGGTGGAATTGATGAGCATGAGTTTTCATCGTAAGTATGATGTGATGACATCAACATTATGTTACGTTCGTTCAACGACGCCCAGGAAGTATTTGTAGCTCTAGACGAAACCGCCAAGAAAGTTGGTCTTCAAATTAACGAACAAAAAACAAAAGCTATGACTCAATCAAGGAAAAGGACGCCAATAAGACAACACATACCGATAGGGGACTATAACCTTGAAAACGTAGACCACTTCGTGTACCTAAGGACGAACCTCTCGAATTATGGGAATGAGCTTGACGAAATCAAATGATGGATTCAATTCGCCAATAAGACATTCTTTTCGGTGCTTCCCACTTTAAAATCGCGATGCATACACAGGAATACGAAGCTTCGCATCTACAAAACAATTATTAGACCTGTGCTATACTAAGAAAGCGAAACCTGGACACTGACCCAGGCGTCTGAAAAAGCATTGAATACGTTCGAGAGAAGGGTATTGCGAAGGATCCTCGGTCCAATACGGGAAGAAGATGGATGGCGAATCCGATACAACAACGAGCTGTATACCTTATATGACGAGCCGGAAGTCTCTACCGTCATACGACTCCAAAAATTACAATGGGCTGGCCACGTCGAACGAATGAGCGACAATCGAATCCCCAAACGGTCTCTCAAGGGGCGAGCGAGCGGAGCCAGGTCAGTCGGTAAGCCACGCAAGCGCTGGGAGGATTCGATGGCTGCTGACAGCAGGTCACTTCTGGGAGCACCGAACTGGAGGACGCGGTCACTGAACCGATACGAATGGAGGCTAAGGCTCGATTCGGGCTGTAGTGCCCCGATGATGATGATGATGATGTGCAATGTAGAAATATGATATTTCAGTACATCAATGAATGATATCCTGTTGTTTTAATTCAATTAATGTTTGAAGATGCTGAAAGACTAGGGAAATCTGTTTACTTAATGTCTGAGACCTCACACAATGAAATGCTATTGGGCGATTGCTGTTAGTTATTCGTGACTACAGCCTAATCAGTTGAGTGTTTTAAGTTCAAACGTCGACAGTGACATAGTTGTCTATTGTTTCTAAGTGATCAATTTTTCCAAAGTAATATAGTATTGATAAATTCAAAACAAAATGCTTAGCCAATTAGGCTGTGAATTATAACTTCACTCGAAGAAAAAACTTGAATATATTGAAATGCCATAACCAGGCCCTTATATTCCAAGCGTACGTTCTATTGATTTTTTCATTTTGCCGTTCTATTCATATCAATAGGGATATCGACACTGTCGTGGACGTAGAACACGCATTTCTTTAAATAGGGTTGGAACTGGTAACATAATTTATGAACATGGACATCTGCCATGTCTCAATAATGATTTTTAAACAAGGGGATATATAATACCTTTGGAGACAGAGTCATGTTTTTTGAGAAATTCAATAAAATAATAATATTTTCCCTATAGCTACTTTCATTTTAAAACTTAATCAGCCAATTCATGCACCTATTATTATTGTCAAAACTAGAATATAAAAAAAAGCAATCAGAAATTTACAGCCAATCAACTGTGAAATTAAACATAACGACTTCAGTGTGGCAGAGCTATTTTGCATGTACCTATTTCTCACTCTCAACATTTCAAAGTGAATTTACATGATTCGTGGTGACTGTATACGATACTCGGTTGATGTTTCATTCGTCTTTTGTGATTCAATATAACTTTGTAGGGGTTGATTATCGTGGAATTCGGAATAAAGGAAAGCTTTGTCGTAGAGCACCAGAAATTGTTTAAGTTAAGCAGTACTTCATTCAAGATAAAGTCGTTCAGTTGATGTTCAGACATTGACCGGGTGATTATTGCGGGATTTACTCGCGCATCGACCTTCACGTGAATTTCGAGCTCCTTTTACGCCGGTAGCATATTAGATTGTAATCTAGATACAAAAAGTTTTTGCTTACTGGACATACTTCTTGTGAGTTTTATTTTACAAGCGTATTTCGATAGTGCCAAACGTCAACGTACTCAAATATTGCAATAGATAGACTACATTTAAGATATAGTAGGCAATCAGTGTGTGAAGCTAAACAAGTGTTTTTTTACATAATTTCATGCAGATATCTTTTGAGGAGCTGTAACTACCGTCTAAGAATTGAGTTGAATAAATGCAATGCAAGTGTTTATAATCTAATTTTGAATAGTTGTGAAAAGTGAATGAATCGATAAAATTGAAAGAGCTGGAATAATAAGTACGAATAGTTTTTCTGTCAGGCTAGGATCAATTGATCAGTCGAAATTAGCTGGAAATCAAAAGTAACTAGTGAGTGCATCTTATTAGCATGATTGTGTTCTTTAAATATTCTCTACATTTACGTAAAATATGCCGTTTTCGCCTATGTAATTTTATTGACTTTTCACAGTACGTAAAAGTAAATAAATAAATATTATTGTTGCCCTGAATAATCTACATCTTGCTCGATGTATGATAAGGCGTTTCAATAAAATAAAGATAGAACGACGCACAAACACGTAACAAGAGCTTTAGTCTCGGAATAAGATTTACGATTAAAATTCTATACAAAGGCGTTAAAATACTATTCTGGCTATGAGTCACAAAATGTAGTCGAATATGTACATTGTTGAATCAGACAGGCCATGATTTGATATGTAAAAATAACTAGCGCTTGATGTGCATAAACAACGGTACGTGTAATAGGGAGCCGTGAATATATTTTTTCACATATATAACTATTAAAGTGCCTAATGCCTAACGGTTTAACCACAATATCCTTGAAGTGCCCCAAGAAAACCAACGGAGAGCGTGAACAAATCCTGAAGTGGTCAGAGATTTGAGGAATAGAAGAGTAATTGCCCCGACTCTTTTTTGAATTTGCTTACACGTTTTTATTAAGAAAATAAGTTTCAGTATTTTTCCTTGTATCGACAAATGTCACTAGTCTGCGGCTTATGTACTGTAAAACAAAAAAAGGAATTAGATTCGAAAAAATATCAGAAGCACATTTGAAATTTTTCCAAGGTGGTGATTTTAAAAATACTTTTTACTTGTTTTAATGTGAACCAAGACTGATAGACACTGAAGAAGAGGGCAAATTACCTTCGAAGTATCGGTATATGTCAAAAAAAAATTTCTTATTTCTAGCTTCAAAAAGAAAAATTCAGTTTTAATTTAAAATACTTCTTACTTGTTGTTTAAAGATTTGCTATCAATTGTCTATTAAAATGGCAATTGCCTATGATTTATTTAAAAACTACAACAGACCCTTGTTATTTACCAAAAAAAATATATTTATGGCTTCAGCTAAATATTCAGCCATAATAGTTGTAAATTTATTTTTTCCGCAGCAGCATCAATATTCGAGTCCAATTCTTCTGCAGGTGGGCTTGACCAGAAGGGCTTCGATCATCATCAGGTTATACTATATTCGATTTTGAACAAAGACGTATTTTCAAGAAAATTTTAGATCAGCCCATCAAGAATCTATTAAGTTAGCACAAAATTGTTATTGTGGAAAAATGGTTGAATAACTTTGCTGATGTGAGCCTTTTCTGTTTTGGCGTCACAAAAGTCTTTTTGGAGTATTTGTAGCTTATATTGCTTAGATTTGCTATATAACACTTGGTACAAGATTTTCCCAAATTTCCAGATTACATGGATGGTTTGGTTTGAAAACTTCTGTGTTTGGTGAAACTAGTGTTCTTTGACATTAGCAAATCATTGCCTAAACTATCTCCATCGTAATTTTTTTGAATTTCACGATATCCAGACACAAAATGCATGTCTCTGTATTTTTCCTTTCCTTGACAAGAAGATGATCAGCTCCCTAAACTGCTGTTTGAAGTCATCTTCTTGTCGGGGGCCAAATCTCTATCGCATTATCCTTATTTGGAACGCGAATACGAGTTCGTAGCTTATGTTGCTGATTTGTATGACACGACAATACCGAGGAAAACAAGAGGAGAGGGGTTGTGCAGCCAAAAAGTGAATAAAGTGATTCATGAAAAGGAGCATATATGTGTACAAAAGCATATACATACAAAAAATTTTAAGTCGATTTGCGGTGCAGAAGTAGAAAACCCAGGGCAGCGATAGTAATTAATGCAAAGATCAAGTTTCTTCTAATCACAGATTACATCAATGGGGTCTCAATGGTAGTTCAAGCACAGATACTTCGCTGAAGGAAGAAATATGGAGGTGATTGTAGCCTCAGCCCGCTTCCCCGTAAATGAGGACTATGTCCCAAATAAAAACACCAGAATGTTGCTGATTGTCCGTGATGCTAATGCACATGACACAGTTAGCGGGCAAGAGATACAATTCCTCACGTTTGTAGGAAACAGTACAGTGCTTCTATTGAAGAAGTGGAATATCTTAAAAAGGAATAATCAAAGGCTTAAATAACCTTTTAGCTGGGAAAATATATATATATATATATATATATATATATATATATATATATATATATATATATATATATATATATATATATATATATATATATATATATATATATTAGGTGTACAACTTTGCTTCCGCCGTTTTTTTCCGAAATTCGAGGCTTTATTGTAAAAAACTGGTTATACATTTATGATTCAAAGTATTGTGCATCGCTGGCCACTACTTTCTTCCATCTTTCGGGCAGCATAGGAATCCCGCGTTGAAGAAACTGGTCATCTTTTGAATCGATCCACGAATCGATCCAATTTTTTACTTCTTCATAAGACCGGAAGTGCTGGTCAACCAGGCCGTGTGCCATTGATCGAAACAAGTGAAAGTCCGAGGGGGCAACGTCTGGAGAATACAGCGGGTGGGGTAGGACTTCATATTTCAAAGTTTCCAAGTATGTCTTCACCACTGTCGCAACACGGGGTCGATTATGGTCATGCTGTAAAATCACTTTATCATGTCTCTCGTTGTATTGCGGCCGTTTGTCTTTCAATGGTCGGCTCAAACGCATTAATTGCGTTCGACAACAATTGCCTGTAATTGTTTCAGTCGGTTTTAACAACTCATAATACACTACGCTGAGCTGGTCCCACCAAATACTGAGCATGACCTTGGAACCCTGAATATTATGTTTGGCTGTCGACGTGGAAGCATGGCCGGGATATCCCCATAATTTTCTGTGGTTAGGATTATCTTAATGAGCCCATTGTTTGTCCCCAGTCACAATGCGATGCAGAAATCCCTTCCGTCTTTGCCTTGCAAGCAGCTGTTCACAAACACACAAACGCCGTTCAACATCTCTCGGCTTAAACTCGTACGGCACCCAATTCCCTTGTTTCTGAATCATTCCCATGACTTTCAGGCATTTTAAAATGGCTTGTTACGTCACTCCCAATGATCCTGCCAATTGTTGTTGCGTTTGACACGAGTCTTGATCAAGTAATGCCTCCAATTCTGCATCTTCGAAAACCTTCTCTCTTCCACCGCCATGCTGGTCTTCGACGTTAAAATCGCCGTTCTTGAAGCGTTGAAACCACTCTCAGCACGTTCTTTCACTAATAGCGGCCTCATCATAGGTATTTGAGAGCATTCGATGAGCCTCAGCCGCAGATTTCTTCATATTAAAGAAGAAAATTAAAACCTCCCGCAAATGACGAGAATTTGGCTCGTAAGCTGACATGTTTAATCGAGAATAACTTTATGATGCACACACAAATCGACTAATATTTCGATGGCGTTATGTTTACAAATATCTAAGCTTATTGTGTGACATTTATGATCTATTAATTTCAACTACCACTTACCGCTACAGCCATCTATTGCAAAACGGCGGAAGCAAAGTTGTACACCTAATATATATATATATATATATATATAAGTGTCAGAAGTCTATCAAAATCGCCTTACCGCGACTTTTCATGGTCTGCACCTGAATTACACTGCAAAGGTCGAATTGGAACACAATAAGCAAGATCACCAAAACAGGCATGACAAATGCCCCATCAAAGCTAGTGCTCTCAAAACGAGAGTGCCACGGTGGAACAATGTGTTAGAAAAACTCAGAAGAGCCGTGGGAAAATAGCGAGGTATGGGAGACCTATAAACAGAACACACAGCATACAACAAAGAGCTAAGAAAACCCAAACGCAAGGCTTGAAGTGGCTTTTGTGAGGTCTCGAAAGTATCCCAGAGCCCACTGGGCTGCAGACTGGTTTGCCCGAAGACCGCCAAGGGTATAAAGGAGTATTTTTAATGCCAAGTGGATTGACGGATGCTATCACGGTAATAATAAGTGGTTTACACCTGAATACTTCAAGGTTCAGAATGGATAAGGCTTTAAATGAAACAATACAGTGGCGTGAAAAGAGCGTTTATCCATAAATCGTCGGAAAACTAACATAGCACGATCACAATAAAAAAGAAAATCAAGATAGGGGCCTTATGAATTAGGGGCACAGAAGTGCGTCAACAGAAAGAGGTAAACCATCTAGGAATCAATTAATTTTTTCGGATAAAATTTTATGTCATATCTTCCAAACGAGATCGGTTGCGCTGTTAAATTATTTCGAAATACGCGAGTAAATCCATTAAAAAGCTGTTAAAAATGACCTACGATGTAGGAGCGTTCTTCTAAATATAAGAATGGTTTACCTGTTAATAGCGTGAAATTGATAGCTAATAAAGAAATAGGCCAGAAGTTAAGAAAACGAAGACCTCCGGTACCTCGACCATCTACTGGCTCAAGAAATCTCTCAGCTGGAGAGCTAAAAACAGCTCAGAAAGTATGGGGTCGTTCCTATGAAACAGAAAGTTATGCAAAACCTTTTGTTACACAAAATCAAGCGAGCTACAAGCTACACAAAACGATTTTGACTGCCTTCGAATGAAAGATGAGATAAATTGCACAGCTGACCTAAAACAAAAAAGGAATTCAGAAAAAAGCTACGGACTACACATTATTTGGAAAGCCAGCATTATGCGGATTGAGAAATGGAGAATTTCTAGTATAGGGAACAATAAATTTACGGATTTGCATTGTGCTTTGCAAGTGCTTGGAGATACGTTTGAGATAGTAGGCAAACTTTTTTTAGTCATTTTTTTTCTCTAGTTCGGCTGTCATTAATTTCTTTACTCACTTCAGCTCTTAATAATCTGCAGTTTACTTCAGAGGCAAATAATATCAAATTTTTTTTCTATAGAATGTTTCGAAATTTTGGCGTCCCTTTTTCATTGTAGTTCGACTCTCTACAGAAAACGATAATATAATTACATGTTTAGATCAAATACACTGTACACGTACAGTTTAACCTTATTAAATCATATTTAAAATAGTTCTAACGTTCTTAAGCAGATATTCAGTATAATCACCATGCCTCGCTTGCACCACTACACTAGCTGCCTACAGTGCTACATACCTTTCGGTGATTTCATCATCTTTCTCTACCCGGAGCACAATTCTGTACTTGAGAATATTTTGAAGAGAACTCTTGTAAGCAGTTATTCTTATTTCATTCGACCGGCATTCAAGAAGCAATCGAAGAATTCGTGGTACAAAAGTAGCACGACTACTGAAAAAGTTGTTTGATTAAACGTAATCACGTGGTACAAGGCCATGATTCAGATCAAGCGAAATAAGAGTCTATCGTAAAGGTAAGCTTCGTATTTCATCATCTTTTCATGCCCTATACGAGGGCAATCGCAAATTCTTCTTCACATGCATAATTATATGTACGCAACGTCTTAACACGAGAACACATAAGAATGCTTTCCAACAAAAGGAAGTTGATTGTGATTTACTCGCAGCCAAATAAGGGCAGATATTCAAGCCAAATATTTCCCTACTGAAGTTCGGTGAAAACTGGACAATCTTTCCATTCGATTTGTACTTAGTTCTGGAGCGGCTTTAAGGGTGGGATTAAGATGATAACATAATACCCATTGCAAAAGCATTTGAATACCTTGCTTGATACTAATATGGGACCCATTTCAGTTATTGAATTGAAATAGATATACTGCATTTAATTAAGTCGATTGATTTTATTTTAAGCTAATTCGTTTATTTATTTAACTGGTATTGCAACAGCTTCGACAAAATGTTACATAAGCACGACTACGAAAATAATTTAGATAATTTTATAAATATCTTTAATTTAATCGGAGACTCAATTCCTAATTTCTAGTTGGTAATTCAACCTAATTTCTAGTCAGTAAATCGACTGTTTAATCGACCTTCATTGAATCACTCACCTCTCATTTTATCCATCCCAATTATTTCAAACAGCGTGACAACACGTGTGGATACTTCATTCAATTTAATACAAACAAAGAATTATTCAGAATGTTTTGTGCGAAAAAACACTGAATCTACAAAAAACAAAAAGTTTCTTACTGAATCTACAAATTTGCAAATCATTTCGAATGCGTCCAAGATCGTGGGAATAAAGGAAATGTATTTTTAGAACAATTCCAAAACAATAAGTTTTATTACCACCCAGCCACATTGTTGTGAATAAAATATCTGCACTAATTATTGATCACAGGCTTGTTTATTTAGATTTAAAAAGAGGGGAAAAAATCAAAACAATTTTTTTTATTGATTGGCGTCGATAAATTTTGTTAAGAATCTACTACCCAAATTAGATTGATATCATGGTCAGACGAATAAGTCGAATAGTTTGGAACGAATATTTCTGTTTCTTATTGGTTTGTTATTTTCTTTCAGTGGAGGCAATGTGCGTGTTAGTTTTGTGGTCTAACATATATAGATTAGGTGATAATACAATATCCAAGCAGTCATAAACCATTCATTTGAACTTTATATGTAAATATGGGAAAATAAGTAGACACTCGATTTTGGGAGCCTTCAAATATCTCATTACACATCTGAATGAATTTATATGCAAAATAAGCAGCTGCATTTTAAAAAATCAATCTAGCAGTTCAAAATTCGTTTTCAGTTTGAAAAAGCTTGGGGAAAAATGAAACTTGAAAAGTAATAGCATAAAATCCCGTTGTTTACCGGAAATTTCCTGTCCAGTTCGTACTTTGGGAAAAATACTGTCCGAAATAAATATAAATTTTGAAGTAGCTTCTAATTTCCAAAACTATTTACCTACGCGTCTAAATAATTGTCATAACACGAAAACTCTTTAACTAAGGTCCGTTGATTTTTCTAGAACGAAATTAGTTACCGTAACGGGATATTTTCAAGCAGTATCTATTTTTAATTTTTGTGAGTCGCAGATATTTTCTATACTACAAAAATAGTTTATAATAATTAACACAATTTTCTACGCTGCTATGCTCCATATCTTGTTACCACTACGAGATAAAATAAATATGTTACTACAAGCGTTGTTATCTTGAAATTCGAAATAAATTATCAGACCATTGGTCATGCACAAAATCACATCGACGACAAAACGTTTATGCATCAATATTAATCAGTAAGCAATAAATCAATAGAATGTGTAATATATGATTGTAATTACTTTTAAATAGGTTTTGTAAGAAATTATTTTTAAATAACTGTTGGCAATAATATGGAGTGATTAATTTGATGTATTAACCAGGAGCCAGTTTATGATTAGATAATTCAAAATTACACAAAAGATATAAAATTTTTTAAATTTCTGTGTAATTGAAAATATGTTCAACGTTCCATGAGAAAATGAGAAAAAAAAACATTCAGCCGCTTGCGTGGTCGTCGTTGTGATATCAGTTGAGTTCTGAGGCTTGTTGTTGGATCTTCGATGAGCGCTTCGGAAAGTTTTTACGGGAGTGATTATTGGTCTGACGCCAGCCTAACGTGGAAGGGACTATACTGATTATATTAACAGACTTTGTTTCAGAAAAAATTGTGACGAGCAGGCACCACGGGGTGGTTAAGATCACTCTTTCACCAGTCGAAATAGATACGAGATGAGCATATTTTCACATAATAAGTAGGGTTATTCAGAAAGATGAACCCATTTTAATTAATTTGTGTTTAATATATATATATATATATATATATATATATATATATATATATATATATATATATATGTATATATATATATATATATATATATATATATATATATATATATATATATATATATATATATATATATATATATATATCAAGGGCGGCTCTTCGATATACGCAAAGGAAGCAATACTTCCCTTGCTAAACCAAATGGAATTAAAAAAAAAATTATTAAATAATCAATAAGTAACAATCAAAAGATTTACAATCAATATTTAACAATCAAAATAATAACATTTATTTTCTTACAAAAGACAAAATTCCATTGCTACTATAGATCAAATAATTTTATTTTAAAACAGTCCAATTACAGAGCTTCCAAGGTAAATTTACAGCGAAACAACGAAAACTCAAACGTTTTACTACAACCTACAGGCTCTGCATATCATTCAATTCAAAACATATAGTGCATTGGGATATACTGCACAGAACACAGAAGTGATCTTGCTTCAATGCTCAAACTAGTAATTTTCGCATAGATCTACTTAGACGCTTTGCCTAAATGATGCCCACAAAATTTGTTCAATAAATGTACTCAAATTGCATCGTGGACGCTGCTCAGTTCACAGCGTCTTGGTGGATAGAGATATTCAGAAAGTCTTTGCCCATCCACCCGCTGAATGATCCGGAAATCTTTGTGAATGAATGAATGAACTTAATACGCTGGAAAGTTATCCGCGTCTCTGTTATGTTACTGTTTCCCCTTATGATTTATCTGTAGATTCTCTTCTGCTCCTCTTCTTACGAGCCGTTCCTTTTAGGAATTGATGCATTTTCTGCTTTGTACACATGTACGGTGCAAGCTATTGTGATATTCATGTGGAGAATAGAATAGTAGGAGCTACATTTTTTCGTGTGCAATTTTTCCCCAGATCAGTTTTTTGTGTCTGCTTTGGGTTTACTTTCCCAAAAGACGTAGTTTTTCGGTTCGAGTCCTTTGATTGTGGATGCATCGGATTTTCTAGTCGTTTACACAGCGATTGTTTATCCCTATTTTCTACAATAATTACGAAATAATCGTAAATAATGTGCGGAAATGACGAGAATGGAGAAATAGAGGAAAATTTCAAAAATCATTAAAAATTGAAATATTGATTGAATTGATTTGCTTTGGGGACCCGATGGCCTTCATGTATGTTGAATTTCAGGAATTGTAATTGGTGCATGTGTTTCTAAAAAGCCCACCTTCTAAAAAACCCACCTGGAAAGTCATCAGCGTCTCTGTTATGTTTCTGTTTCTCGTCATGGTTTACGTTACGGAACTGGTAGATTCTCTTCTGCTCCTCTTCTTACGAGTTGTTCCCCTTCTGATTTGGTACCTTTTATGTTTTTTTCGCATGGTATATGTACAGTGCAAGTTATTGTGATGTTGATATGGAGAATAGAATATGTTGGAGTTACATTGTTTCGTGTGCAATTTTTCCCCAGATCGGTTTTTTGTATCTGCTTTGGGTTTAGTTTCGCAAAATGAGTTTTTCGGTCAGGTGCTTTGGGTGATATGATCACTTGATTGCTTTCGCCTATGTTGATGTTATTTTTATGTTGAATTTCTGAAAAGCTTTCTTTAGCATTTATAGTTTACATTAGGTGCGTTTCTTTATGTATTCTTCGCAAAAAAACGGACCTGTTATAATTCTTTTGACTTGAATTTTTTGTATTGTTAGTATTAATACGGTCGGTTAAAGATAGATAAAAGGATAGTTTGTAAAGCAAATTATAACATAAGACTCGTTAAAGTGAGAGCGTATTGAATAGATTCTGTTTCGAAAAGCTAAGATTTACCCGTTTGATATGGATTTTAAAGTGGAAAACCAAAATTGCTGTGATTGTGCCATAGATGACTTAATGCGGCAGTCTTTTTCATCTATCTTATTTATTCTTGGCAAGCAAGACCACTAATTTCGCTCAGTCAACTGTTCGGCACTTTTTGGGCACTTTTCTTGCAAATTATTTGAAGAACTTATTTTTGTTGTGGTATCTGCTTATATCCTCAACTTTGAGCTATTAAAAACTTTCACCACTTATGTAGCCTGTAATATGTTTTCAACTTAACTTTTTTTTATTATTTAAAAAAAAATTAATGAAATTAGTTTTTATTTTTGCTTTCAAATGCTATACATAATTTGAACTTTCGTCCAATTCTAACAAATGGTGTATGGAAAAATTGCGTTCTATATAGCTAGGTCAAAAAGTATTAAACACAGCAAAGAAGTTATTTTTGCTCAACTATTCAGTTGTATCGTGAATTCCTGAATGGTAGTTTGAAAATATATTGCCAGTAGGTAAAGTCAAACCAAAATACATCAAAACATCAAAAAAACATAATTTATCTTAGAAAGTAAAAGTCATCAAGGCTCTGTTAAATATCCTCAACATCCAAACCTAAGGTTATAAAAACAACAAAAATGACTGCTAAGAGCTTCAAGATAACTCATTCAATTATGTTTTCTGTGGATAAAATGAAAAAAAATATACATTTGATGTAGTCTTAAACAACAACTTTCCTATGAAAAGAATAACTATCGATAAGCAAACCATTAACTTGTGTCTTCCTCTCGGAAACCATTGTCGATGTTTCGTTTCTTATCATTTGTTATTATGCGCCTGATTGTCAACGATGTTTTTTTCTCACTTCATTTAAGTATGTACGAAGCATTGCAATTAGTCACTACTTTTATGGTCCAAGGCTGTTGATGCAGATGCTTATTATGCTCATACACAGTAATTTGACTGTAAATAATTGGTTTTGCCTTATCAAGAAAAGTCAAGTTCAGATAGAAATAACGATAACTGATGAGAAGTGTGGGCGTGATTGTTTGCGACGTAACTGATATGATTAACGGCCATGGAGATTAGAGGAAAAAGATACAAAAACATAGAAAATAATAAATTAATGCATACATCAAACGTATTTGCCTTGCTGTTCTTAGTTGTTCTTATTAATTTACTCTGAGTGAATTATTCCACGTGATAATAGCCATTGAAACTCATCAATAACATCTTTTAAGTAGTCGATAATTTTCTGAAGCTGTGTTTTTGTATTCATTGTCTTGTATTTGTATGCACAAACTTTATTAACACAGCAGATCCACTTTTGTCTGAGAAACGTTATCAAAAATAATAGATAGTATACAACCTTCTCGCAGTTGCCTATTTACAATAGATAGGTCTTCTAATGCCATACCACAATTTTTATTTACAATACTATCAGGCATTTATTGTGTTTGCCAAAAGCCATTTTCCTACTGCGTTCATTCGCTTACTAACTGACTTATCTGGATGTCATATTTTCGAGGCTTTTGTGGCTTTCAGTCAATCAGTTTGCCGAAAAAATTACACGAAGTTGTTGCGATAAACGCACAAGCATTATTTAATTCAAACGTATTTTGTGACATGTTGGTCTGATATTTCGGTAGCAAGTGATAAGGTGCGAGTGAAATTTTTTTACGAAAATAGCAGATTCGCATGGCAAAAGTGGAACATATTCGTGAATTTATTGGCAAGGTGGCGTGAAATCGTTTAGCAGTGATTGGTTGGGATCATCGTGATTGCAAAAGAACAGTGTAACTGGGGGTGATCAGCAGTAGTTAAAGGCTGGTGCGAGCGACGCACAAGATAACAAGGGGTTTGTTTACGTGGTACCGCTATCTAGAAGTGTTTTACGTGTCGTTTACGTGAGTGCTTACGAGAACATCTGATGAACAGTGGATACATATTTCCTGTGGGATCCAATGCAATTAGTAAGTTACTGTTTGCTTTTAAGTTGAGGGAAGCCTTATGTGAAAACAAATCTACCGTAATGTTATGCTTCTTTCACCTTGAGGCTATGGCTTGATTGATTGTTCCCACAAAAAGAAAGGATAGGATTGGACATTAATTTAGTTCGTTATGCTGCTGAGTATTCTTGACTTTCTTGTTATTATTATGACATGAAAAATAATCTAATCTAAAATAACTAGCGCATAGGAAACACCAGACTGAACATTTTCTGAAGAAAAGCGGAGGAATTGTTCAGATTTTATATGGTTGAAATGTTCTATCAGATCTGCTTCATGTTCAGAATAGCTAACTCTGTGAATTTGCCCTCGATGTAACTCAGCTACCTATTCAGAGCTAGGTAGGCTCGAAGCTCAGTGCGCGGTTTTTCGTCCGAACCTGGATTCGAACCAGAGACCGCACACAAGCCAGTACTCTATCCGCTAGACTAAATAAGCATATTTAAGGCGGTATCTAATTGATTTAGTTTCCAGAGTATAGTGTATCATTGAAGTAAAGTAGCTAAATCATAAAATCAGTGCATGCCTAACGTTTTTTCAACGCTTGATAATATATTCAACACTCTTGTGTTGAAAAAACATTTTTTTTTCGAAAAGAAATTCTTTGCATTCAATTGCCACTGGTATGAAAACCTGCAGCAATGCTCGAACTATGACAAGTGTTTATTATGCTTTGGAACGTTTGAATTTTCTCCGACCTCATTTCATTCATTCATCTTAAATCTTCCTTCCTATTCTTCCTACAATCAACTTGAAAACTTCACAATTTTATACTCATTCAACGGATGTGCTGATAAAAGTTGCAATTTGCTTGCAAGCCACTTCAGCACTTCTATTCATGTCATATCGACAAGAAAAGATTAATTCAGTCAATTCTCCGTTTCTTGAAATTTTTGAATTTAACTGAATCGAGCATCACTGCACGGAAGATACCACTTAGTCACTAGCTTTTGACATCTGACGATTTCTTTCTCACAGAGCCGCCTCATTTCATGTCTCCAGACAATTAGACGAGGAAATTTGTCATAGTTATCATCCCATGAAGCAATTGCACATTTTCGGGGATCATGCTGAAAGTGTCAGATATGTGTGATATTAAGTAAAAAAAAATACGACATGTGCTGAACTACATAATGCCTTTATTAATTCAATTGATGAACATGATTTCGAATTGCTTGGATACGAGAGGGACAGTAAGATCAGCTTATGTACAATTTCATTAAAACAATTTGATTAGGATTGGCTCATAATCATTATTATCGACTAGTGTGTCCGCGAGAGTCTTATGGGTTAATTAAATATTGGTCATTGCACTTGATACCAGCACGCACTTTGCAACAGAATGGTTCTGCTTGTTTATTGTCGGAATGATTATTCGATTGTACAGGAACGGCTTATCTTAGCTTATGTTTCTTCTCAATATTTTATTGATTTAGGCTGTTTACAGACGGCTGATGAACGTGCTGTAGTCTATATAAAATGGGAAATTGTTTAGTTTAATCAAAACTTTCTTTGCGAAATAACAAAAAAAAACTCTAGCGCAACAGAACCCCTAGAAACAAGAATATTTTGAGTGTGTATTCTACCACTAACTAAGGCCACTACCACTAGCTATTTCTTCTTCTTAAGACCAATACACCCTAAGTAATACACCCTAAGCCAATTTAATTTCGATGACCCCATCGAAAGTTACAGCGATAGAAAGGTGTTTGGGGCTGCCATCCGAAAAATGTCCAGACCTTAGAAAATTTAAGCATTGTTTACTTATTTTCATTGCAAATATTCGCGATGTGAATACTTAACGTAAGCATTTATTGGTACGAAAATAACAAAAACGCCTCGTGCTCGCAACCCTTTGCTAACACCGAAGCCAAAAATATTTCACATCTACCTCACGTTAAAGTCAACCTACTCTGCGAATTTCGTATTGATCCGATGACTGCATTGGAAGTTATAGGGATACAAAGAAATTTAGGGCTACCACCCGCAAAAGTTTGCAAATTTCCTAGATCGTAATATTTTCTGTTTATTTTCACTGCGAGATCACTATGATTTGAAAATTTTATGATAAAATCGCTTACTAACGATATGCAACACAAAACCAACCATAGCTGGCAACCCTATCATTGTTTTTCCGACTAGATTTCTGACGAGTATTGTCTACAATAAGTTCAATTTGCCATATGTATTTCGTTATGATTCCATGACTGCATTGGAAGCTATAGGACAAAGAGCTTTATTTTCCTGATCGAATTTTCAAATTTTAAGACACCAAAATTACCATAGCTAGCAGCTCCAAACTAATTTTCAACCAAATTTCTATCAAGCGTGCCTTAGAGTAAGATTCAGCTCACGTGTGAATTTTGTCAGAATCTGATGACTGAATCAGAATTTATAGGGCTAAAAACAGTTATTTTTCTGACTGATTTTTCAAAATGGCACCACTGGCATAGAATTGCCCAAATTTCAAAATTGCTTCTATTAGACCTGGTCCTACTTAAGACCAATACATTCTGCAAATTTTAACTGTATCTGATTATTGGGTCGTCAGCTCCCGTGAACAGAAGTTTTTGATGCTAAAAATATAGGTAAATTGGAAAAGGGTTACCGTTCTTGTCCGACATGGAATTTCCAAAGTTTTACTTTGAATTTATTGACAAAGCATAAGATTTGTATATGATTTGCTTCTTTTCTACAAAGCGGAAATATTTCAGGAGAATCGAACCGTTGAAGGTTTTCACTTTCAGCGCCTGCCGCAGCTACAGGGTTGCCACCACTCTTGCAAAACTATGAGAGCATACATTTTAGTAACATTCATATGTTTTGTAAGTTTTGTAATGATTCAACAGCTCTGTCAAAAGTTATCGCAATTCAAAAAAAATCCAAATTTTCCCGATCTCATTTTAGGTACCTAGCGCACACATAGGGTTAAAAATTTCCAAAACCTTATCAAAACTGGTTTAAGAACACGTTTAAAAGTCATTTCGAAAACTTAGTTTTTACATCTTTTAATTTTTATTACATATATCATTGAATGCAACGTCAAACCGTTGCGCGTGCCAACCTAAGAGAAATTGGCCGGTGAGGACAGCTGCCTGGCTCGACGCGCATCCACTGGGGTCCTGAAATGGCTGGCAATGTCACAACATGACTCTTCAACCCAGAACTTCTTGACGTCCTTGATGTATTTTTGCCAGATTGCTAGTTTGACCGAAGACATTGGTGCTCCCACAGAGAAGGGACATGATACCCTCAGCAGCAAGGTGCAAAGCCTTACCAATTCTTCGACTACACAATTGCTACGAATGAATGAATCCAGGAATATTTATTGCCTAATGTCTCGACTTCTCCTGAAAAGATGCACGGCTTTAACAGTATACCCTCCTGATGTTTATCAAGCATTCACACAAAATTTCGTTTTTTGATTAACGAATTACATGCGAGTATACAAACGAGCTTATTCATTTAAAAGCAGTGCGAAATTTGCGAAGGATCACCAATGTCCTACAAAACATAAAATGTCTATATCAAGTACGTCATTGGCTCTTAGTTCAGAATTAAGCCATAGAAGATGCGGTCATTTTGCGAAAAAAAAAACAATACAACCTATGATACTAGAGCTCAAAATTTACAAATGAGTTTGCTGAAAAGCTTTTTTTTGCATTACCTTTTTAAGATGTATTCTTCACCATAAAACAAGAGTTGATTCCAATATTAACCTTAGACAACAAACTTCTTATCAGACTTAACTTGCTTGGCAACTGTACTTCGAAATCAAGGTCAGTCCGACCACAAAAATATCACTTCTTTCGCTCTAAGATAACGGCAAATCTGAGATTTATTTTTGTAAATAGCATTTGTGATATTTACTTTTTATTGGCAATGCTTCGTGTGTGGCCTAGACCACTAGCTCCTTCTATGATAAGATAATTTTTCTAATCAAAACAAAATACGATAGCGAATTTGACTGTAGTAATTTTCAATTAAAACTATTTTGCAGGTGCTTCTTTGTATTCAACGATGTCGGAGCGAAAATAGATGCGAAGAAGAGACAACAGGATTGCTTATAGAGGTTGTAATTTCAGACCTCTTTCCGATCAACTGTTGGCATACATTGTACATAAAGACTGCCAAAAATGAGTAAGTATAGTGTTTATTGCTGAGGGAAAGATATCTTAGAGTGTCTCATAAGGGCATCCCTCTTCGCGAGTTTATAATTTTTCTGAGTGCAAAGTAGTATAATTTCTTATTCAAACCCTTTGTTTTGTATTTTTAGCTGAAAAAATGGATAAGCCCATCGGGCTCAAACGCAATTTGGGCCTTCTAGCGGCCATAAATGTTATTATTGGTGTTATGATTGGCTCAGGGATATTCGTATCACCAACAGCTGCATTAAAATATTCCGGAAGCATTGGCTTTTGCCTGATCGTATGGGCAGCTTGTGGCATTGTTTCGTTGCTGGGTGCCTTATGTTTTGCTGAATTGGGTACGGTTGTACCTCGTTCCGGTGCTGAATACGCTTATTTATTGGAAACTTTTGGAAAACAACATGAATTTTGGGGTCCGTTACCAGCTTTTATTTGTTCGTGGGTGTACGTAGTCGTATTGCGACCTGCTGAAGTTGCTGTTATTGTGCTGACATTCGCTGAATACTCGATTCAACCGCTCCGGCATGTGCTCGGTATCGATAATTTATCGGACGTTGACCAGAATCGGATAATTAAAATCATATCAATACTCGGACTTGGTAAGTTTCATATCGATCTATTTCATTTTAATTGGAGATAGTTGGAATGTTTGATGGATATTATACGCTCTATAGTTTCACGCTTCATGTGTATTTGTTTTAAAACCGATATCTATCTAAAGATATATTACTCAAAACTCGGCGCGCGACTTCGGTTTGGACCTGAATTGAGCCAAAAAACCCACACGCTAGAAGCCATTGTAAATATGAGAAGAAGCCATCAGAAAAAGCCAGTATATCTATCTCCAGAACTTTCAACAGTTTTAATAAGCGTTAAGAAAATGTATTTAAAAAGGTTAATCACACTTAGACCAATTGAATTATAAATTTTCAGTAGAATGAATTTTATTCGCGAAAAACACTGCATGTTAGGAACTGCTATCTTTTAAAAAAATATGACTTCCATTGAATGAATAGAACCGTAAATATTCACATTCTAATTTCCAATTTCAGGTATTATTACTTACATAAATTTGGTAAGCGTTAAACTGTACGTTCGAATAAACAACATTTTCAGTTTCTGTAAAGTATTTGCTTGCCTAGTTGTAATAGGCGGCGGAATTTATGAACTATCAATCGGCAATACAAAAAATCTGGAAAATGCATTTGAAGGAACCACAACTAGTGCCGGTCATATTGCTCTGGCATTCTATAATGGATTGTGGGCGTACGATGGCTGGTCAAGCGTTACAACCATCACCGAGGAAATCAAAAGGCCTGAAAAGTAAATGTCCTGATATCATTAATTTTGGAACGAATCATAAATTTCTTCAATGTTTCCCAGGAACATTCCGCGATCCATTGCCGTGGCAGTCCCGATCATAACAGCACTCTACGTATTCATGAATCTCGCGTACATGACAGTGCTAACCCCAACAGAAATGATGAATGCACCAGCGGTCGCTGTAGCATTTGGGGAACGAATTCTTGGACCGTTCGCATTCATAATTCCATTGGGTGTGGCCCTCTCGACATTTGGCTGTGCGATGAGCATCCAGTTCGGTGTTACAAGATTGTGCTTTGTGGCAGGTCGAGAAGGACATTTCCTCAGCTCCATGTCATTCGTGAATTTCAGACGGGCTACACCTGCGCCGGCAGTTGCACTCCAGGGAATTTTGACGTTGGCCTTCATTTTGGCCGGAGATATTGAGACTCTCATAGAGTTCGCGTCGTTTTTGATTTGGTTCTTCTACGGATCGGCTGTGGTTTGTCTTTTGGTCCTGCGCCGAACACAACCTAATATAGATCGACCATATAAAGTGCCATTGATTATTCCAATCTTCACGTTGGCTGTCGCACTGTTCCTATCAATCACGCCAATTATATCGGAACCTTCACTCAAGTTCTTGATTGCTATAGGTTTCATCATTAGCGGCGTGTTGGTTTATGTGCCTTTCATTTACTATCGCAAGGAACCCAAGTTTATGGGTAAGTTGGATGAAGTGGACATATTCAATGAACTGTAATATTTTTTTCTGATTTTCAGATAAGTTCACGTACATAATTCAAGTTCTCTTCGAAGCCGTGCCAACAGATATTAGCAAAGAAATTTAGTGATAATTAGTTTTAGAGATACGACGTGTCAATTTCAATTTGCTTTTACAAATGAACATGTACAAGTTGTTTTTAATATATATTTTTGGAAACTTTTTTAAACATCTTTTTGAATTTGGGCATTTGTCTCTCAATACACAAATATCCAGCCTTATTTTTGAAGCCAGTATGGATTCTTTATAAATGTTGAAGTTCGCTTCCATTTTATCAATTAAAATCAAATAACCTCCGCTCTTTAATTTATAATATGTATTATCAGATCCTTGCCTCAACCAATGGTTTTTTTTTTAAACAAAATGAAAATGGTAATCCGGAAAAATACCATGAGTTATAAAAGTTACCTACCAGCCATAGTGAGAATATAAGAAAATATATAAATTTTTTTGGAAAATAAAAATTTAAAAGGTAATTGCAAACAAAAAGGTGTATTTGAAAAGATTTAAACGGTACTTTCGATGAATGGAGTTTTGAAAAATGTTAAAAGTGGTTCGTAATACTGCAAGCAGCGAAGAACTACGTTGCCGCAGACGCTAGATGGAACCAGCGATTAGAAAATAAATCAGCGGCGATCAATGCTTTCCAGAAATCGAAAACTATATGCTATTTTTTTGGCTAGTATTTAATAAGACTCGATATATTTTTCCACAATGGAATGGCTGATTTACCAAATTATTCACGTTCTGTGGAAAATTATCTTCACTATATGATCCTTGTATTGACTACTCCAACTGAATAATATATGTAGACTATTTGATCGAATTTTTTGGATCAACATTACTTAACCTCAGCAATTGTGCTCGCTAAAGTTTCTGTCCATTGTTAAAACCCATTAGTGAGTGTAATATTTTACGGACTTATATTCTCGCAATGGGTTTTTGGTGTGTGCAAACGTACGATAACTTATTAGAAATTTAAACAACGATGGATTAAAATTTGGGACAAGTAAAGTATTAGGTTCCAAAGTGAACCACCCTAGCGAATACCGACACATGAAAAATTTTCATTATAAAGTTTTTTTCAAATTAGACTGTGTGTGTGATTAGTAAGTCGGGATTGTAGCAAGTAAGTTATTGCTGTTCCTCTTATATCGCTTGAAATATTCTGACTAACAACATAGCAAGCCTTCCTCAGCTCATGGCAAGCTTAACACAAGTCAATAAAATTGAATTATTTATATAATAGTTTGTTGGCCACAAACTTGATTAGCCATTATCTATCTACAATTAATTATTCCGTTAAACATTTTACTGAGCGTGTCTTCTACTTACATTGGCCGGTAATTATCAAGGTCATCAGGATCACTACTTTTATAAATATGATTATTAGGAACACTTTTCTTCGCAAGAGAGGATCAGGATGTCACTTTACTATATTTTTAGTAAGTCTACTACATATTTGCCTTTTTAAAGAACATTTAGTGCGCAGTAAACGATTTCTACAAGATTTTTGCCAATTCCTCATCTGCTTATATAAAAAAATCATTTATTGATATTTTAAACATTACTTTGCTGGATGATAATAAATAATAATAAAATATACATACCTCAATGTCTACTCTTGGAAAATTCTACTAATCAAAATTTCGGATGCATTCCGTTGTATGGTTCGTAAAGAGAAACGCCTTAATTTTTTTGGTATGTCTAAATTATTCTTTAGTTATGTTTAAAAAATTATGTTTAAAATCGTTTCCGTGAAGAGTTTTTATGCTCTAATTTAAAATTGAAATTGTCTTTGTTATGTTGACCATAAACATGAACAATATACAAAATGGCACCTATGAACAATCAAATCTGGAGAAAATTGAAGTGAAAACTATAAAACTTCGTTAGGAAATAAATCCTTAACTGATAAATGTATTATTTGAAATCGTCGTTATCTGAACTGTTTTTAGAGATTTTGTATACCCTACTACGATTGCAATATCTGGATTCGTAGAACTTTTGAGTAGAAATCGAACAAAAGAAGAAGACACAGAATTTGACAACTAATTTGACAGCGCTTCATTATCAAGCGCGTCCGAAGAAGTGTACAGCTTGAATAAAACAGTCGATTTCTACTATTTCTCTTAATATTTCTTCTATTTCTTCCAAAGGTAGCATAGTATAGATAAAAGTGAAATAAGCATTAAAATATAAAAGTCTGGTAAGTGTTGATGAAAAGCTAGTAAATTGAGATTTGTTAGGCTATGCCCGAAGTTGAACTGATTTTGTATCTAGATTCCATCTTTCGATAATATTCGATCAAAATATTTTTGTCTAAATCGTCAGGCCATACCTAAAAATTGCAATAATCTGCTTCTATCTCGCTCAATAGTGTTTAGAAAATTCAAGGCAGTATTTTCGCTTTGGTTCGCGCTATCAGCAAAATGAACTGGGAATACTTTTAAACACTTTTAGACTGGGAATTACTTTTAGACTTTTATAATCCCTATTTCGAGTAGTGTAGGATAAATCTCTTAGATTTACTCTGTTTTGGGATGTATATGGTTTCGTGTTGCTGCATTTGTGAAAGAGTTGGTAGCAAGGGGATAAGTGTAATTTTTTTAATTTGCAGAATGTCTGTATGTTATTTGTCAAAGTGGTATCTCGGGAGTCATCCTTTGCTTTGATCCAGAAGCTAAAAAACTTGGTCCCAAAAACTAGCAGTCATTATCCAACCCGTGTTACGCGGTCAATAGCTATTCCGCAAACTTTCCATTTTTGTTTATTTAAAGTGTTTTATCTCATCCAGCACTTGCTTTTGGTACTCACTAAACACTAACAAAAGACTTCATTATAGTTGCACCAGTTCGCCACAAAATAGTTTATCGAAATGACACGCCATGCTCGCAATTGTACTGCCGGGGCAGTTTACACGTATCACGAAAAGAAAAAAGATGCTTCCTCATCAGGCTATTGTACACAATCTCGTCGCATTGGAAAGGATTCTGTCAAAAGCTTTGACTGTTGTTCGTTAACGCTACAACCCTGTCGTAATCCAGTTGTTACAAAGGACGGTTATCTTTTCGATAAAGAGGCCATACTTCAATACATCATAACCAAGAAGAATGAATACAGTCGAAAAATGAAAGAATTCGAAAGGCAGCGTAAACTAGAAATGGCCGAAGAAGCTCAACTGTCGGCAGCTGAAGAGCAAAAACGACTTGAAAAGTTTATTAACACCGAGCAAAAATTCACAACGAAGACTCCGTTCTCAATTGGATCGAAAATCGATAAAAGTAATTTGCCTAGCACATCTTCTATCTCAAACATGGCCAACGGAAAAGATAAGCAACTGCCCAGTTTTTGGGTACCGTCGCAAACACCGTTTGCGGGCACTTCGAAAATCAAGAAGCCGGATTCAACGATCTATTGTCCAGTTTCTGAAAAGCCATTAAAAGCCAAGGATTTAATTGATGTGAAATTCACTCTGGTTTCCGACAAGGACGACAAAAAATCTCTGATTTTAAAGGAGAATCGATATATGTGTCCAATCACACACGACATTCTCAGTAATTCTGTTCCTTGCGCCATCATCCGAACTACGTAAGCTTCCACGCATAAAGTCAATAGTATTTTCATTAATGGAACTCTAAATTTTGCAGAGGAGACGTTATTACCTTGGAGTGCGTTGAGAAAATCATTAAAAAAGATTGGATTCATCCACTAACCAATGAAAAACTAACTGAAAAAGATATAATCGTACTTCAAAGGGTAAGTGTGGCAATGATTTTGTACGGGACATTGTCAATTATATCCGGATCTATTTTCAGGGTGGTACTGGTTATGCAACCACAAATGATAATCTGGAAGGGAAAGAACAGAAGCCTGCCTTACAGGCATGAACAAGTAGCCGTAAGCGTTTTGAAACCTTTTTGTTTTTATTGAATAAGTAAGCAGTAGGTTCTTAAAAAATATTTAGGTTAAGTAAGCGCATGTAAGCAGATTGTTTTCTCATTTGACCAAAAAGGTACATATTGGCTGGCTATAAGCGCTGAGCAATATAAATATTTTTGAGCAAATCTATGAATGGTAAATACCTATCAGGTGGATATAATACCTGATTTCGGTTGCATTTTTAGCTACAAATGGTTTTCTCTAAGATTCACAAGTGTTATGGGATTTGTAATAGTGTATAGTTTTACATTTACATTTTATTTCTCAATTTAAATACCAAAAAACTACCTGTAAAAAAATATGTTTGATTGGTACCCTCGGTACGCGAGGAGTTTTAATCCTGCAATCTAGTCATCCAACGAAAATACGTTCACGTTTAATTTTTGTGAGTTGAAGTGAACATGACAGTCTAGAAATATTTATGCAGTCTACAGATATTTATGATTTCGGAATTTGAAAAAACGCTATGGTATGTGCCCGTCGTAGTAGGTACCGATTGGCGAACAACTCACAAGTTTAGAAAATGAATAGATTTTTTCCTTGCGTTACCGTTGTCTTTTCTTTCCAGTGTTTTTCTCATATATCGCCCTAATTGAACATTTGGCATTGCTCTATTGTTCTGATCGCACATGCTTATCTCTATTGCTATCCTCACACAAAGCTCTCATGCGTGAATTTGTAGCGATTTGTGAACATGGGGATGCTTGGTTGAGAGCCTGCCAAGCAGGGTGAGTGATGGCGAAACAGCAAGAGCCAAATAAAACAAGTGCCGCGGGAGCAGCAAGAGGCAAATATAAAAAGAAGTGGCCCGGGAGCAGGGTACGCTAGAAATGGCCGTGAAGGACCCTCATCTACATTGGCAGAGCACCTTTTAATCCGACCCCGGCGGATGCTTGTACGCCGCTTTGCTGGTTCTACTCGGCTGGGGTGGGTCTTTAAACATGGGGCGGATTTGCTCCCAGCGAATTGTGAGTATGGGAGTGTGCTAGACTTAGCACAACTCTGAACCAGACCGAAATCCAGAACCAAGATGGCCAAGGTCCAACACAAGGTGGCTAATGCCATTCAAGAGGCAAATTAAAAAATTAAAGGAAAAAAAAAAATTTAAAAAATCACACCAAAAACTATGTTAATAAGCGAGACTAAGGTTCTTGTATCTAGTCTTTTAATTGGTTCTACGGTACATCAACCGTGAATCTACAAATGAATTTGGCGTAAGCGGCACTTAAACCACACACCAGAAAGACGAGATAGAAAAGATAAAGTACTCGACTGCGTTCCGAATGATAATAATCTTTATTTAATTCATACTTCGATATTTATTACACATAATTGCTTACTAACTACATATTAATTTCCACATACAAAAATCAGCCACATGTCAGCAAATAATATTTTTTCACAAAATGCGAAGGTGATTGATCAATTTATGCTGATCAATGTATGTCAGCTAAATAATTGTATAAGTTCATAAAAGTTCACAAAACAGATTGACTGATCAAGTTATGCTGATTTAATGTATGCATGCACAATTGAGCTTTGTATTCTGGGTAGCGGAAAAACATTGAACTTTAAATTTATGCAATATAGACTTATTCTAGTTGTTTAAAGCTATGTATGTGAAACTAAACAAATGGAAAACATGAAACACTCAATTGGCTTACTCATCATCATCATTTTATATTCAATCAACTACCTTCCTTTGGAGGTTACAAAGTAAAAAATTAAATTTCATATATTAATTTGCTTCATCTTTAAATTATGTAGAGATGGCGATTAGGGTCAACTTAATCCATAAACAGTATGATTATTCAATTCTACCAATTCATTTGTAGTTCAACTCCTCTCTTTTCTTCCTCCTTACTGGTTTGAATGTGTTTTCTTTCTTTAAGTTTTAATAGAATAGTGATTTCAAGAAGATCGGTCGCACCTACAGGCGAAATTCCGGAGTGAAAACTAACGGAATATCTTAGAATGCGATGATACTGGTGCCTGAATACACCACGTTGAACCGCATGAGAAAAAATGCAATTATTTTTATCCAGAAAAAACGATTGAGAACTAAAAAAAAATACATCTCCAAAATACAGGCGTATTAAACGTCCAAAAATTTCCCATCTTAAAATATACCTACCGTTTATAATCTCGTATAAGGATGCCTTGTTATAAAATTCAAAATAAATAATTGTACGAAATGACTTATCAGTAAAGAGAGAAAGAAAGGGGTGCCTAATACATTTGACCTAGACTGTATCTGATCTTAAGTTAGATACAAAGCGAAAAACTGTGAAAACATATACCTGACCTTAAGTGAGATACATAGCACTTAGACTATATTAGGCGTGTTTTTTTGCTCCCCCTATCTATAACAAAACAATACAGACGCATTGGGAACAACAACTCCTCCTTTCCATAACAGGAGTCGTTGTTGTTTCCAATGGTACGATTGCGTTCGAAGCCCAAGAATCGACCAAGCTCAGCATGGAGCGCTGACTCGAATTGTCTACCCTGGTCGGTGACAATGTATTGAGGAACTCCAAATCTAGCAATCCAGGTGCTTAGTAAAGCAATAGCACAGTCATTGGCAGTTATGCTGGCTAAAAGAATTGCTTCAGGCCAGCGTGTGAAGCGGTCGATTATTGTGAGACAGTATGTGTATCCCTGTGAATGTGTTAGGGAACCAACTATGTCGATGTAAATGACCTTAAAACGTTCGGAGATCGTAGGAAAGGTCGATACAGGTTTGCTCACATGTCTGGCTATCTTGCATTTTTGACAAGATAGAAATTCGCGGGCCCAAGTGATAATGTCCTTGTTCATCCAAGGCCAGAAGAATTTGGTTGCAATGTGCTTTCTTGTAGCACGAATACCAGGGTGAGCGATATTGTGTTCGGAGTGGAACACCTGTTTCCTGAACGTATGAGGAATATAAGGTCGAATGGTTGGGCCAGACACTTCACAAAGAATGTCGACGTTGGTGCCAAATATTGGTTGTTTCTTTAAAACAAATTTAGTCTTCTGAAACTACGTCCGATGCTTGGGACGAGGCGATTGCGGCAAAGTCGAGAGTACTGGGAAGAATGATTTCTTCTAGACGAGAGAGTGCGTCAGCAACAACGTTGTTGTAACTAGAGACATGCCGAATGTCAGAAGTGAACTCACTTATGTAACTTAGATGTCTAAGTTGACGAGGTGTGGCCTATACTTTCTTTGAGCATCGCTTAATTTGGCCGAGTAAAAACCAAGGAGTTGCCAAGAGCCTTGACATTTTTGCTGCAGAGCAGCCCCGCTGGCGAAATTAGAAGCGTCTACGAATAGACCAAGCTCGGCGTTTGAGTGCGGGAAGGACAATAGAGTGGCTTCTGTTAAACCAGTCTTGACTTGGTCGAAAGCTTTGCTAGCTTCTATTGACCAGTCGATTGTCTTAGCACTATCTTTCTTGGAGCCACAAAGATAGGCGTTGAGTGGTTGCCGCATCTCAGCTGTGTGGGGAAGAAAGCGAGGATAGAAATTGACCATCCCCAAAAATCTTCTTAGGTCTTTAACCGTCTTGGGGAGTTTAGCTGTTGATATTGCCTCAACCCGATCTGAGGAGGGCTTAATGCCTTTCGACGAAACCTCATGACTTAAGATTTAACAAATGGTCGAAGAAAATGGCATTTTTCCATGTTGATTATAAGACCATGGTCCGCTAATCGTTTGAAAATTTGTTCTAAGTGAACAAGATGCTGTTTTTCGGAAGTCAAAGCTACCAAAATGTCGTCGAGGTAAATAAAACAGAATTTTAATCCGTGTAGGCCTTCATGGATGAAACGTTGGAACGATTGTGCCGCATTGCAAAGTCCGAAAGTCATTCGTGTGAACTCAAAGAATCCGAAAGGTGTGCAGATGGTGATCTTTGGAATATCGTTCGGCTCGACTGGAATCTGATGGTAGGCATTAGTCAGGTCTATAGTTGAAAATATATTTTTGCCACGTAGTTCATGACAGAAG
This sequence comes from Nemotelus nigrinus, assembly GCA_947369275.1. NCBI lineage: Eukaryota > Metazoa > Arthropoda > Insecta > Diptera > Stratiomyidae > Nemotelus > Nemotelus nigrinus. The sequence continues at coordinate 26,295,295 of OX376373.1, forward strand.
TCTTGAATAATGGGGACTGGATATTTATCCGGGACGGTAATGGCGTTAAGGCGTCTGTAATCGCCATAAGGATGCCATTCCCCATTAGCCTTGCGAACCATGTGTAGTGGAAAAGACCAGCTGCTATTTGAGGGGCGGCATATACCCTGCTGTATCAGGAAATCGAATTCTTTTTTGGCCGCTGCGAGCTTATTTGGTGCAAGTCGACGTGGTCTCAACACTATTGGAGGGCCTGTGGTCAAAATGTGGTGTGTCACCTTGTGTTTACAGGGTTGTGAGCATGGTGGCATAGTACTTAGTGAGAAGGGCATGTATCCATGGGTCAGAGGTTTGCTCAAACAAAACACTTAGTTTTGGACCTTTTGTAGCGATAATTAAGATGGGGGGTGGCCTTAGCACAACTTAGAACCAGACCGAAGTCCAGAACCAAGAGTGCTAAGGTCTGAAAGGAGAATGGCTGGTGCCATTCAAGAGGCAAAACAAAAAAAAAGAATTGCCCCGAGAGCAGGGTGCCCTAGAAATGGCCGTGAAGGCCCCTCGTCCGCATTAGCGGAGCACCCTTTAACCAACCCCGACGGATGCTGGGGTGCCGCTTTGCTAGCTCGCTGCGGCTGGGGTGGGTTCTTTAAACAAATGGGGATGGTTTGCTCTCAAGAAACGGGATGCTACGTATATTCATCCGTCATGAATTGTAGCCGCAAACTGGTATTTAAAATACCCAGGGACCAAAAGGGGGCATAGCTCCGTACAGGAAACCACCCAGGCTCTGCAACATGGGCTGACTAAGCAGACCCAGTGCTCGTGACAACGCACGGAGCCAAAACATTGAAAATCTAAAACGGGAAAATGGGAAGAAGGCTACCTCTCTTTACAAGGAACCCGGGTGAGGCAGACAGCCCCGGGCCCCCGATGTTAGTAGAGCCCTGACCCCGATGGTCTGGGGTCCTCCACCCTCTGATACTGCCCATTCATCAAAAATTCAAAATTCAAAAATTTACAAAAAAAATCACGGAAACTACTAGTTGGGCCAGTATCCCTCCCTTTAAGAAAAATGCTGAAAATCACAAAAAAACTAGCTACTCATAGGCCAGCCAGGCCAAGCGCGGACCCTGAAAAGAAGAAGAACTTCCAGGGCTTTCGCCCAATAAGAAGGCCTACGGTTTAAGTTTAACAAAACATAGTTCGTTTATTTTTTCCACTTTAAAGAAATTTAATAATTTTCATAAATTTGAATGCCTACCAAGACTATAATACCGAGATGTAGGTAGATTCGTAAAAATACTGAAACCGATATTATCTGTAGATGCAAATTAATATCATTTAAGTCCACCCTCTAGAAATTATAGTGGTATGTTAATGAATCCATTCATTGCATTCTAAACTTGGCCTCTTTTGTTTTCTTTCGAAAGCCGAACAGAAACATGCATTTGCTGTATTATCTTTAACTAATTTTACTGCATTATAGCTAAAATTTAAGCATACAAAAAAAAAGTAACCAAACGAGCATATGATGAACTAAAGGCCTAGATATATATATATCACAAGGACCAATCTTAACGAGGGTCGTTTTCCAATATTTTAGTATTATTTTCGTGCAATATACAAGTTTGTTTGGGAATTGTTTCCAAGTGGCCACGGGATATTTTTGCTCGTGTGGTAACTTGATTCGTCTTTCTTATTCTATATTTTTTTTTTTTCGCAGATTTATGTACATTGCAATGTAATAATCGCTTTACGTTAATATACATCGAGTCTTATTCCTACACTTAAACTTTCATGTCAATGAATGGTTTGCTTTTGTTTTTCAAAATAATTAATTATCCGTTTAGAGAATCAGTGACATAAAGAAAAACAAAAAAATGTTCGGGAGAATTCTTCCTTACAATATTGCAATCTTTTATCATTTATATATTATTATATCTTTTCTCTCGGTGATTAGAACATCATCGTCTCTCGGAATTCTAAGAATTATAATCGAGTGTAACAATAAGGCGGAATCTAACTGTCTATCTTCACGTGAGCTATATATGCATATATGAAAGGAAGTATTTGCTAAAATTAATTATATTCTACAAACTAGATCATATGTACGTGTTCTGATTAGAAGATACAATTTGCGATCGTTTAAATCAGGAAAATGTAAAAAGAATCATCATAAAGATTAGGCCGTATACATTTTAGGCCATTCAAAGGCGGTCCATACAAGAAAAATTGAATATATACGTCGGTTATAGCCCGTATTTATTGTCGCAAATATCAAACCGCGTGCATTTCTCAACTCACCCGAAATATCCAGTCATCGTTACTTCTGTAGAGGACGGGAACTCAAGTCGTTTTCTTTACGTGTTGGATCTTCTCGCACCTATGCGGTAAAAATTGCATAGAATTCTGTCTTCATCTTGGTCCCACAAGTTCCTTTCATGCAATTTCATATCTATAACGTATGATAGCCAAGAGAGAGTCAGCTGCTTCCGGTCAATAAAAATCACGTGAGCATGAAGGATAAAAAAAATGGATATGCGTGACGTTGGGTAGTCATCCCAGAGTTGGTTGTTTTCCCCCCCCCCCGTTCGGTTTCAAAATATCAACGTAAGGCGCACGAAGTTGCCACTAGCACAAGCAGTGTCTCGTCTAGATAGGAAGCTCTCTGACCAGCAACACTGTTTGACAGAGTGTAATGAAATAATTACAGTACCTTTATCGATGAGTATTATGGGAGCTCCACACCTACTCGCTACGATCCCTGGAAAAGCGTTACCTGAACGGATTTCATGAGAATGCTTGTCGGCACGATTGGGTCATCCTTGGTCGCAAAGATAACACCCAAACAGGTGGGCTTACTAACTGGACTCCTAGCAGCCGAGGGTAATTTCACATAAAGTTTAAGTTTCAGCATTATCTCCGGCTCCTTGACCATATTTTTTCATTCGAACCCACGGGCACTTGTCTAAAGAATGCCGCAACTACACTATCACTGCACTTATTGCAAATTGCAAACACAAGCCAATAGTATGGTCAGTATGAATATACATTTGAATATAACTGCACTGGACTCGAATCGTTCGGCTCGACAGTATACTTAGAGGGATCACACACGATTAGGACCACGTGCACTGTATTTCACTTTTGTTTAGGTTCAAAAGACATTTCGATGGTTTTTGAGTTGCGAATAGAAGCGGAATTTCACTATCTGTTTGTTACTTTGAGCCGAAATTAATTTACTGGCCCGAGTCAGCGGTTGATATATGGTTCGATTGCGGACGACTCGTTCCGCCACGCCAAAAGCGTCCGCCCGACGACACGACTATACCCAGACTGTCCCGAATACCGGCTTGAGCTGCGACACGAAAACAAGATACCGTTACCGGTTCATGCCTTCGTGTCGCCTCATGCCAGGCAATGTCATATCGGACTTGCAGTGTCTTGTTTTTCAAATTGAAAAACAAAGTACCGCTAGTCCGAATGAGAATTATTTCTGGCTAATTCCAAGGGCACGACAGTGTGTGCTGAAAATAGCCGTGCAGAAATTTCGAAAGGAAATTTCTGCATGTTACACTTTGTACGAAGTGTACGTGCCTTTCGATGAAAGCGAAGTAAGAGGATCCACCAGTATAGCATTTGCTAAGTCGACGACAAGCTCATAGTAGCAGAGGAAGTCTGCGTCTAAAATGAGTCTAGAGACATCGGCGGTGATTAAATCTCATAAAAACTCACGACGGAGTCCTAGTTCTAATTTGATCACCTTTCGTCCATAGTTAAGACTTGCACTCCCAATTTAATTCTTGTTTCGTTAGAAAACCATGTATTATGCACCAAGGCAATCATTTGTGGTCTTAGGCATTCATTCCACTTGGCTGCATCCTCAGTTCCCTGTAGGCTTGATTGTGAAATAAACCTATTTATCGTAGTAGCACTTCTCAATTCTGATACAATTTTCTTCTTTTTCTCCTCTCCTCCAATTGAGATTGTGCTACCTTTGGCCAGGTTTGCAAGTTTTAGGTGGAACTCTTCGACTATTTTCAGGAAGCATCTTAGAAATACACTAGGGGATTCTATGGCTTTTCTGTCTTTCTTCCCTCTTTCTCCATGCTTTATGTACAAACAGAAGCTACTAGTCCAGTTCATGACTTTCATATAAACATTTTCATTTTCTTTCAATATGTGTTTCTTCTTTAGTATGATTTTCTTAAGAATTTTATTTGTAATTCATGCTTTTTATTGAATATTCTTTTTTTGGCAATGATTCCTACTTCGTACTTATAATAAACTAGTTCTTCCTTTTTCAGCAAATTTATGAACATTATTATGAACTCTATCATATTTGTCGGAGTTGCTCCACAATTATCCTGAAATAGTCTCATTACTCTAGCATAAGCTTTGGGGTTTGTCACACTTTTTGATGCTTCTGGGTCCCATGTTTGATTTCCAGTACTAAGTATATCGCAGTCAATTATTTCGTTTGTTACTTGCATAATACCTTGTTGGTTCGTTTCCAGGTACTTCTCGGCCATTAGAGTTGTATAATAGGGGTTGTAATTCCCACATATTTTTGAGAAGGGAAAATCTTTTAAGTCATCTATAGCTGAATGTTCGATGATAAAATTTCCTATTTTTCTTGATTTCTCTCCTTCTCTGTTGTTATATAAATACGCTCTCATAACCGTCTCTGCAACTTTAGGTGCTGGTGTCCCGTATCCAAAAAGAGGTGTGTTCGTGTATATATATAATGCATTATTCATATGCAGCCCATTTGTGCATTGAGGATTGATCCAGCTTTTGTTTGTAATTAGATTCTTTTTGTTTTGGCACTCCTCAGGAATTAGTGAAAGATCCAGCAAACTACAAAGTTTGTGTGATGCCTCAAAATTTTTTAAAATTTAAAATTTTTTTTTTTAATTTTCCATATTCTTTTGAGTAAACAAGTTTTTCATCTGATACGTTAATGAAAGGATTATTTGGATTCATAGCTCGGTGAATATAATCTTATCTACAAGATGCTATGTATTAGACTGAACAAGGTTGCTAGTCCCTGTTCGGGGTCACCAATGTAGAATCTTGATTCACCAAAATACTATTCAGTCCAACAAACAACAATCCATCTAAGAAGATTTCTTTTTTATTACAACAAACAATTAATCTATCTTTTAAAAACAACAACCATCAGTTGACAACTAAAATTATTTTTTTAAACTCAAACAATTTTCAGTTTAGTCTACTTGATGTATAATTTTCGTGTAGTGTGTTTAACGTCAAGCAGTGTGGTGAGTTGTGAATGTTTGAATGATATGTGCATGCGTTTGTGTATCCACACCTGTAAGTACAATATTTTTCGACAAAGTTGTACTCTGCAGAATCTTGTTCATGCACTTTAGGGTATCTATATATCTTCGAGAAAATTGATTTATCGTTTTTGGTAAAAATTTGATGCTTTGTATTTATATTGGGATTTTCAAGATTTCCTTCAATATTGAAAGTGTTTCGGAATTCATACAAAAGTTTATGATTTTGATCTTGTTGGTCTTTAGTGAGATGATTAGAACCTAATTGAAGATTTTTAAAAGCTTTGCACAATTTTAATTTGAACAAACAACTATTTCTCGAATTAGATTCAATTTTTTTTTGTTTCGTTTATCGGAAGGCTGTTTTTAGGAGCATTTGTGTAAAACAAACTATTAAAAATTTTCTTTTTTTTCAAACACTGGGGTGATTTTTTTACGTATGTGAATGGAATATTTTGACCATTGATAGTAAATGTACCATTATATGGAAAAATTTGAGCTTTCATAGGAATCAATATGTTTTGTCCCAGGGTTGTTTTAAATTCTTGATTTTCAAAGCACTGTAATTGCCAGGGCGTTGTACTATTTGGAAATTTAAATTCCTTTGGAGTTGGCGTAACTATTCTTTACAAACCACCAAGTCCATAAACTGTTATAGGATCTTTTAAATTTTCGCGTTTTGAGTGCGGAAAGTAACGATAGTCCAAACTAGATGGAGAAGCACCTGTATCAATCAAAACACGAATTTTTTCATTAACAATTGTAAGCACTGCTATTGGAATTGAAATGGGAAGCATGCTTTCTGAAAATGTTGCTCTTACGAATGAGGTTTAGAAAACTCACGATTATTTTTTCGCGTACTTTGGCGTTCACGTTTTTTCATTTTTTACTTGCGAGACACGATTATTGTGTTTCGAATCAACATGATAGGTTTCACGCACATTGCTCTTAAAATTCACTCTATTTGTCACTTCACGAACATTATTGAACAGTTTACTTAAAGTATCACCATTTTTTGATTCCACATTTAATGCAAGATTTGTTTTTTTTTGTTTATTTATAGCTCTATTTTCGTTGAATTTAAGTGAGGAAATTGCAACGTTACTATTATTGTTTTCGAACATATATTTAATGCCCATTTTGTTTAAATATTTTTAAATCTTATAATAAACTTTAACAAAGTTTTGGTAGCTTACTCGTTCCAGTCTTCCGATAAGTGTGTCGAAAGATTCGTGAATTCCAAAATGGCTGCACAACAGACTTCGGATATTTTCCCAGTTGTTTAAGTTTTCCGATTTAAAAAGTATTTATGTTGCACGTCCCCTGATGGATCTGTAATGGCTTTTAATGTTGAATGACATTTACGATCATCATACTGCACTGCATCCAATAGTAACACTTTGGATCCAAAAGTTAAGGGAAATATTGGCTGGATTAGCATCGAAAATTGTAAAGTTCCTTGCTCCCTTCTTAATTCTGTCCAGGTCCATTTGTTGTTTTGTGGCTGGTGAAGGCTCCCAATTGGTTGAACTTTGTCCTTCTTCGGGTATTGAATCCGCTGTATACATTTTGTAATATAAATTGGCCAAATTTTAATGTTATGAAATATAAATAATTTTCCCAATTATATACAGGTAAGTTCGTTTCGCAGGCTGCGCCAGTAATCACTTTTACTTTGGTCTTCGTTTACCATAAACCATAAACTCATTAATTTTTTCGAAGACACTTTGGTCTTCGATTTGCTGACAAGGCATTTAAAAAAACAATAAAATGATTCATTAAATCGAAGCCACTATGGGTCTTCGATTTGTTGATGTTAAGAAATTGCTTCTTTCTTCATTTTTATTGGTTTCAACCTAGTCGTCGTCGTCATGCATGTTATGGCGATGCACGAGTACCATGTTGAAGTGTTGGCATTAGGATGTTGATGTGCGTTTGTTGTTTTATCAGCATCCGGATGCTGACACATAACTATGTCATTTTGACTCCTATTGACAAATAACAGGGATTTCACGCTTGATTTGGGTTAGCAAAAACAATTTCCTCACCTGCTGCCTGGCCTGGACCAGATTTCGCACGGTCGGGAATGGACTAGGTTGTAGCAAATATCATTTAAATGGGAAATAACTTTCCACCATTCCATATCAGCTCCCCTCATCCATACCGAAATTTGGATGAGAGACCGACAAGGAATAGCGAAGAGGATGATGGCGAACCATCAAGGAGGCAAAAAAAAAAATTAATTGCCCCTGGAGCAGGGTGTCCTAGAATTGGCCGTAAAGGCCCCTAGTCCGCTTTTAGCGGAACACCCTTAGTCTTGTGCGGACCCGAGGCAAGGCACACAACCTCAGGCCCCTGATATTATTAGGGCCATTACCCCTGATAGAGGCGGGGTAACGCCACTCATTGAATTCACCATGGAAAATTAGTCGAAGTACCACTCCTTTGAAAACTTAGGCCAGCCAGGACCGCGCACAACTTTAATTAACAAATCCTCACGGGCATAAGCCCAGTAACAAGGCCATTGGTTTGACTTTTAATGTATCATTTTTTTTATTAATATTTTTGATGGAAGTGTTTTAGCTAGAATTAATAATTCAGACTGTACAGTATTTTTGCTCATATGTAGTTTCAATTTTAGTTATATGTTATGTTTAGATTTTCTTAAACTAAAGGCCTTACACATCTCCACTATAACTATGTGTAATTTCATACCCCATTTATGTTGTGGTTATAGATTGGGGTACATAAAGAATACATTTTTATTTCTGTATTCGCCCAGCAAAAAATACTTTTTTTTTCATTATTTCAAGAATTTAATTCTGTACATCAATTCCATGTCTTTAGGTTTCCCATAAAAATAAGCAAGTATATACATTCATTATCACATACAATTGGCATCTGAACTAGACGTCCTAAATTGGGAATCATATTGGCATTTAGCTTTAATTAATTAATTATTCAGATTGAAACTGGTTGATAAATCGTTAATTGAGCTAGCAAAAGTACACTACAATACTTTCAATGATTTTGCAAATTCCAAATTCCGTGTGAAAGTTCGTGCGTGCCGCAAGTTTCGGTGTATAAATATCTCCCTAGGCGTACGTAGATTATCCTCATAATCTCGGGTCGATTCCCTTAACATCTTGACTCTGGATCTCCACGCTCCTCGATCAGTGATATTGGTTTCGGTGAACAGTCGTTCGGGCTTCCCCTCGGCATCAGTGTTACGTAGGTCAATTGTTGGCCTAGGTCTGGTGTCGTCAGTATGTACGACTCAGCCCATACATTACTCTGCGGGGTGTGTGAGTTTATGCCCAAATGATCTGACTCGTGACATCTCATAGATATTCCTGCGTTTTCGTTAGCATCGCGATTTAATTATTGCCGTTGATGGCTATGGTGTTGTTCATTTACCCAATTTCTTCGTGTTGTTCTAATGATCTATGTGTCGATGTTCGACTGCGTTGTGCGTCCGTGAAATGTTTGTTTGTACTTATGTGTCGTTCATCGTATACTCCGTCGGCATGACTTGTGTTGCTCATCTAACTTGATCTTAATTAAGCTGCATTCGAGAACTGTGAACGTTTCAACAACTAACCTAATCTAACTTAAATTAAATTCGTGACTGTGATACCTAATTAATTAACCTAATCTTACGAAAACAAACTTGTAGATTGCGATTATTGCCCAATCTCCATCGTTCTTTCTTTTAGAGGACGATGGAGATATTTTTTTTATTATTCTGTTAAATAGTAAACGACCGTGACAAGAAGGGAAAATAATGTTATCTTTCCCTGCGATGGAAACTAGAGAAACAGGTATTCAACAATCACTCGATCACCAGCAGCATTGGACTTTCGTCCACTTACCCAGCTCAGTTGCAAAAGAACGTTTTCACTTTTTCGGCTCCAAGAAAAATGTATCCTACGGCAACGAAATTTTCGAATCCGTTGGGCCTACTCACCTCCGCTGTAGATTCACATGATCCACACCAGCGTTTCATTTCGGGCCATTCTGATTCGGCCTATTCTATTTGGTGACAGCCAACCATCTGTTCTCTGTTCACCTGACTCAGTCGTCATATGACATTTCGAAGTGTCGTCGTGTCTTGTTGTGCAGTGATTAAGATATTATTTTTATTCGAATCTTGATTTGTATTTTACGCATAGTACCAAACGCCGCGCAAGGTATCTGTACAGGAAATACATGGCACTATACATGGCCGTAGGCAATTCGCTCGGACGCGTCCGAAGGTACGTAGTTCTAATCAATCAATGAATTTATTCCCAACTATTCATTTCATTTATTCCCAACTATTTATTCTCGGGACAAATCCCACAACTCCGCAGCTCGGTTCCTTCATATGTCATCTGTTGCGCGGCAGTTTTATCCGTGAGTCGTTTGGTCAATCGTGCCGTCGCTAGTGACGGTGGTGTTGGTTACGTCGGTAGATCGGTGGTGATGTTTACGTCGGTGAATCAGTGGTTTTTGTTCATGTCGGTGGATCGGTGGTGATGTTTATGTCGGTGTATCGATGGTGTCGTTTATGTCGGTATCTTTTTCTTGGACGTAGTTTGTGATGTTCAGATGTGTATGGTTTCAGGTGTGCTGCTTTATCTTTCACTTGAAAACTATAAAAAAATAAATTACGAAGAAAACTATTTAATTGTTTATTCAAATCACCAGCTAATGCAAAACAATAAATGAAAGAAATGAAAGAAATGAAAAAAACAATGCGAAAAAAGTGCGAAAATATATCGAATCAAAGCAAATTCAAACGAACAAAGAGTGCTTAATTAACTGCAATCTTTCTTCAATATCGATGAAAATTTCGGTACAAACTAACTGTTTATTAAACTACTATAAATTGGGTCGAAATTTCAAAATAGAATACAGCATTAATGTCCAACATATAGAATACAGCATTAATGTCCACTGGAACGGCTGAACGAGTCATACTGACAGTCACCTGTCATTGAGACGGCCTGGTAAGTAAATATCGTTCAATAGAACTAATTTTGTTTCCTTTCAGGTAGTTCCAGACAAACTAAACATGTGCTTTATCTTGATGTTGGTCTGAAATGATGTCGATTTTGTAATTTTGTTTATAATACTTTTGTCGTGACGTCTTGTTTTATATTGCAGTTAGTTGATTCTTGATATCTGTCCCTAAATACTAATTTATTCTAACTTCCATGTTCTAAACTTAAATTAACATAACGAAATACTAACAAAACGTAGCATTCTATGTTCCGTGTTTTTCGTCGGCTGTGATTGTGACTACATCTCTATCGTTCTCTCTACTAGAGAACGGTGGAAATTTTTTTTTATTAAAAAAAAATAAAAAGTACGCGGACCGTGACATCTCCTTCGCTTTAGAGAATTTCTTAGAAATTCTCGTCTATTTTCTTACTTGTTTTGTCGCAATTTTAAACTCCGGTTTCAGGCCTGGCCTCCGATTAATATGTTCGCACATCTCACTCGATCCCATAATAATTTTTGAATTCTGAATTCATTTTCATGATAACTGGGTGTTGAACCCGACAGTCACACGACACTAATCCACGGTTCAACTTTGAAACATACCCTTCTTTCTGAATAAGAACCTATGTTTCTTTCTACCCTTTTCCCCGCATGATTACATGTTGGTTGTCGTAATTTTTAACTGGCGTTTGTACCTGTACTCTTGTTATTAAAAAACTAATGCGATTTGAACTCGTTTTTAGCACGACCAACCAATCCTAGAGGATACCATCAAAAAGTCTTATTAAAACAAGGCCAATGACGGAGAAGGAAAAAAATGACGAATAAAGACGGATGGGCAGCAAGAAGTCTACGGCATTCCTTTCATTTTCATTTACATAATAATAATAGTTACTCCAATTATTTTTTTTCAACCCACCACCACACTACTCTAACGATTGATTACTTTAATCCACCACCACTAACCTATTCCTTTTATCATTCGTATGTATTCTATTATCTTTATTTCATCTATCATTCATACTTCTATGATTATACGACCCTAGCCGCTAATCTAATTTTTATCAAACGTTTGTTGTACATAATCTGCCTATCCCCTATATGATTATGTGATTCGTATCATCAGGCAGATTTGATGCTGGAATCATTAAAACATCTTCTCTAACCTAACTGAGCTAATTTTGTCTGATATCCTTTTAGCCAAAACCCGAACTAATTGAACCTAAGACTACGGACTAAGCCCTTACGCTAACCTTAAAGACCGAACTGAATCATTAACCGCATATACTCGAATGTCTATTTCTATTCAACCCACCAATATTAACCTTCATCCAAACTCACTTACATTTGAGCCTTCGGGATACAACTATTCGTAAGAGGAGCCTCATCTCAACCTGGAAGAATAATAATAACAAAAAAAAAACGCACAGAGAACTGGACCTTAAGGAAAACTAACAACCGAAACCGAAAACAACCGAAACCGAAAACAACCGAAAAGGCGGGTTTGGTCCAGACATACTGGTAATGCTTTGACTTTAATAATAACTTTCTAAGCCTAATGCTAGCCATTACATATAACCTAAATTCCTATTGCTCCCAACCTCTTTACAATCCATTCTTGGTTACCATTCATATTGACAGACGATTCCGTCGTGTATAACTGAAACCGAGAAATCTATCTACCATTGCAAATTTGGACTTCGTGACATGTTCGGAATTCAAATACCCCAGTAGTCTAAGACTTGGTCTACCTCTCAATTAATTCTGGCTACTTGTTGTTTCTGCACCCTGAGCCTAGCGCGGACACCATTATATCACCCAGCCGTCTTCAAATTCTACTTCACCTTCAATGTACGGTTTGAGGTCTTTTGCATGCCAATTTCCTGCAGGCTTCCCTTTTATGTCGGCCAGTTCGAAAGCCCACGCCGACGTTTTCTTTTTTATCCTGAAAGGGCCGACAAACGCGGTAGCCAGTTTTTCCGCAACATGTTTGGTGGCATCGGACAAGACATAATTTTTTCTCCACATTGTTTCCCCGATCTGAAAAGACTTCTCTCCGACGCAGATCATAACGCCCTTTGTTAGAATTTGCCGCTTCTTTCATTATCATCACAACTTCCTTGCAGATTGCTTTTAAGGTCTTCGCGTTCTTCGTCGGAGAGAACTCCGTCTGTTTATCGCCCGGAGGCTCCGCATCTTTCGGAAGGTGATTATATCCCTCCCGAAATTAAGAAAGTAAAGAGAGAAGCCGGCGATTTCGTGTCAGTAAGTGCGCAGGGCCCACGCAATTTTGGCCAAGTATAGATCCCATGAGCGGTGATTGCCGGAAACGTAGCACCATAACGTATACTTGATGTCCTGGTTCCTTCGTTCTGCCAGATTAGCCTGAGGATGGTATAGAGCGGTATAGCTCATCTGCGTCTCATATTCTTCTACCGCTTTCTGAAACTGTGTGCTTGTGAATTGTACTCCGTTATCGCATACTAGAATCATTGGCACCCCGTGGACTAGGAAAACATTCTCCTCCAATAAACGGAAAACAGCTGATGATGTAGCTGTTCGTACCAGCAGTATAACTGAAAACTTCTTGACATAGTCAAGAATCGTCAGAATGTAAGAGTATCCTCGCGTTGACCTGGCCCCACTAGATCCACACAAATCATCTTCCAGGGAGATTTGGCTTTGCCGGCTCTAATGGACATCAACCTGATTGGTGCTTTCCTCTCCATCTTGCACGCCTGATATACTTTACATTTCCGCACATATCTCCGGATATCAGCCTGCATTCGTGGCCAGTAGAAGTTTTGCGCAACACATTCTGTAATCACGACGAATAGCGTGCCCCCCATATGTGGCCGGAGCTTCTTCACTGCCTATAATACTCCTGAACACTCCTTCTCTACTCCTCTACTGGAGGACGGTGGAGGTTTTTTCGACTCAAGAAAGAAAATACGCGGATCGTGATTAGATATTTTTGAAACCTTGGGGCCTATTATGATTCAAATTCCGATATCAGAATTTATACACTTTTAATTACTAAAGAATTAGAATATGCGGCTTAAGCAACGACTTACTCCTAGGGCAAAGGTTGTGGCGTTACCTTTCCGCTTCGCGGAGGGTGAACCTCCGACTTGGTACCTTTGGTACCAGTTTGTCCCGTTTCTATATCATTTTTTTCGAGTTCGTTTTGGCAAGGCGAGGAGGGTAATTTGCGAATGTTTGGCGTTCTGGTTATCTTTTAATCAAGACGGTGTAATGCTATTTTCAAAAAGTCATCTCAATATATCACGAAATACACAAATAATAATCATTATAAGAGCATCCAAAAATTAAATTTTGAAGAAAAATCAAATCACGCTAGATTTTTGTAGTGTAAAATCACAATAGAAATAAAAACATATTGTAAAACGAAAAATTATTTAAGGACCGAATTTTTCTTTCTCATATAAGAAGGACAACGGATTATACTTTCTCTTAATGGCGCCTCAACTGAACCGAAGTCCAGAAGAGGGCTTGACAAGCAGCGGTATGGGTGATGGTGGACTATCAACAAGGGAAATCAACAACAAAAAAAGAGAAGTGCCCCGAGAGCAGGGTACCTTAGAAATGGCCGTGAAGGTCCCTCGTCCGTATAAGCGCAGCACCCTTTAGTCCGACCTCGACGGATGCTAATTTACCGCTTTACTAGCTCTACGCGGGCTGTGGTGGGCCATGAACAATGGGGCGGGCTTGCTCCCAGAAAACAAAGGGGGACGCTACATATATTTCATCCGTCAAATGAACATATACTAGCCGCAATAAAAACAGGCTTTTGTCCGTAAAGGACCAGATGCAGCTCTCAGGCTCAGGCCCCTGATGTTGGCGGCACCTAGGTGTTGCGGCGTCACTCCGCCCACTGACCTTGGCCTAGAAACAAATCAATCAAAAGCCAAAGAAAACTATGAGCCCAAGGTCGTTGTAAAAAATCTGACAATCCACAAATCTATTTAATTATCGGCCAGTCAGGCCATCGCGAAACCTGAAAATAAAAATCCTTACGGGCTTTCGCCCAATAAGAAAGCCGATTAGCTTTAATTTAGCAATTCATATTATTATTTAATTATTTCTTTTTCCATGACTGTTTATAGGAGAAAACAAAAGTGCCACCAACGGTCATAGTAATGAACTAAGTGAAAAAACCCTAGCAATGTAACAGGTTATTGATCGAAGAAGAGTGACACTCTCGAGTATATAATGATTCACTTGCAAATTCTGACACTAGTCAGGGTTTTAATATACTTATATAATCAAAACGTATGCACAAAATAAACGTATCGAAGCGCCTCAACATACATACATACAATGCCTTCTATTGCAATTATTTGTATACTTATAATTAGCTTTTGTTTCTCTGTTTGCTAACATATGATTTACATTTTTATTTTATTTTTAGTTGAAAATTACGTTAAAACTATTTCGTAGTAATTGCGGTCGCTGTAGCAATCAAACCGGATACGTATTTGAAGAATTAATCATTAAAATTAATTCAATTCTATCAAGAAAAAAAAATTAAGAGTTTTTATGAAGTACTTCTTCTATTTGGCAGATTTCTAATATTTCAAATTAGGACAAGTTCTCCATAAATATTTCAATTCGACAATCCGTAAATATATGCAGAATTTAAGATTCTTCTGAGTTCATTCTTTCACAGTATGCCTATATTTCAACCAATCTTATCAGAGAGTACAACCAAAAATTAAACATCGCCGTATAATTACACTTAGCCAATAAGTGTAATAGATTTTCTATCACCTGGTATATTGGGTTCTATTTACTTCTCAGCTGGCTCGGACGTATACAATGCTGGTGTCATGTTGGCCGTAGTTTAGATGTTTAGCGCGTTCGAGGACTTCACAGCTTGCTGCTGTAATTGCATTGAAAGACCACTGCTGGCCATTGCGGTTAAATATGGATTAGACCTCAGAGTACTAATATAAGTAGAGGTGGCATGCCGCTGATAGTCCCATAAGATCCTTAACAAATGATGTGAAGCTCACTAACACACCTTCTAATCTCTCGTACAGGCCCGGCCCTAATGTGTTTAGCGCCTGGTGCATAGGAGGAATTTGCCGCCCTCAACACAATGTCTGCAAATATACTACATGAAGCTATAGGTCCCCCAAATTGGTGTTTTGGTCAGGTTTCAGAAGGTGGTGGATGACTAGAAAAATATTTATCCCCAAAATAATCTGACTTGAAAACAAACTGTTTGGTGAGCTTATTGTTATGGCATTATTTAGTTTCAATAAAATACAAGTAGCTTTGGTTACTTGGCCTACATGATGCTTCTAAATTTAATGCGATTTTCTTGCAGTGACAAGTATACTTTCAAATCCTGAATTGCTACAATATTCCACCAAAAAATTATAAAGTTGGGTTTGATATATTCTTAGTGGTGATTAGATATAGGAAGTGGCTTTAAATGAATCTAGTCGCATTGTTGATTTTATCTAAATTACTATACTTACTATACTATTAAACTAACAATAAACTTAAATTTTAGCCATTTTCTTCCTAAACACTCTATAATATGTTCAATAGTTGAATCTTCACTTTCCTCTAAAGCTCCTAACGCTTCGTATGTATCAATGCGTTAAGTTGACTTTCAAATCCTGTATCATGTAAGGGCTTAAGCTCTCAACATTAGTCTTGAGAATGCGTCAACTATTCATAAAACTGCAAAAATACATAAAGTTCAAAAAGTCAAAGCTTCTATAGTATCTAAAAAACAGTTCGCTGCATCGTTAACAGCCAAATTAAATTTTGCACGCTATATTGTCTGCGCTCTAGATTGGAGCCTTTGTCATAGATTTGCAATTTATAGCCCCATGTTCATCAATTCATCTAAAATTGTGAGTCTTTTTACGATCGTATATTTTGCCTCTAGAAATCCTATAAAATGCTTTTTGTTATTATATACTCTTTTTAAAAATGTGCAAACCTGATTACGAAAGGTTGGGCAGAACCTGGTTTTGTCTGGTGTTAAATTGACTATAATTGCATATTTCCTTATTTTGATGTATTCAACGGTTTTGTTTTTTAGTGCAGTTACAAAAATGTTTACGGGTTCTTTGTTTTCACAGCTTTGTGATCATGTAAAGGGAAATAAATATGGGTATGATCTTATTATAAGAAATAAGAAATCAAATTAACTTATAATAAGAAATCAAATTAACAAGCCAATCTAGGGGAAAATTATTAACATTTTCCAGTTTCCTATAATAAACGTTTGTGCCAAATTTCCGTTACATTCTGTACGAAAACATAGGTTTATTACTATTTACCCATAAAATAGAAATGTGTTTTCACTTCATTAAATCTAATTTTCGAACTAAAATTTGCATTACACTCAAGAAATGACAAATCCAAGTGACAACACTAATCTCTAACCGTATACAATGTCTCTAAATGAATCAGTCTCAATTTTTCTCCTCCGTGAATAAAAACGAATGTTTTTATTTTTTATTTTCTCCTTCGAATTCATCTACGATGATCAGTCAAGGCGCACAAGTGCTCCATACCCATCTCCTCTTGTTACACGCAATTATGCTTTGATCTCTTCAGACGCATAGGGTGCCATTGGTACGGCGCCTTAGGCGGCATCGGAGCGCGATTTGAAAGTGCACCAAATGAACTTGCTTGGAAAATGGGTTCATTCACACACTTGGTATGTACACGTATATGCATGAGACATTTTGCAATACATGATGCGAATGTGGTAGCATATTTTTTTCTCGTATACACAAACTTCTATGCAAGAATTTGATGAATTCTAGAATTGCGTCAGCTAATCTTATGGTGTATGGATGGTTTTATAGTAAATAGTTATGCAGGTGCACACTCAAGGTGTTACCGTAAGCGGAAAATGAATAAACTGAAAATTAATATCTGGAACTTATTTTACATGTAGATAAAGGTTATATGGTAGATATTTTAGAGGAAGATATTTTATTCTTGAATTAGATATTTTATTCTGTCGCCTTTTGAGCTTGTCTTATGTTGCCGCCTGGATTCAAAGCACCATGTGCACATATAGAAGAACCGGCCCTGCTCTCGTACGTATATGTCCATATGTGACGTCATACAAAATATCCCTTACTTCTCGAATCAACGTTCGAAAAATAACACAGGGCTACAATACATCAAATGACATTCAACGATATGTCCTATCAATATTAATTTTTTGAACAAACATTGTGCACCTAGGGATTCCAATCCCGGAACAGTTTTTCCATCCCGGGATTCCGGGATTGAACTAAACACAACAAAATACGGCAAGTTTTCAACAAACAGATTATATTATGTGCCATCATTTCAAAACTACAGCAACAAGTAAGTTTAAAACTGTATCAAAAATATGTTACTGTATAATTACTAATTTGTATAATTGATGCAAAACAAGCAGTAATTTTAATTATCCAAGACGTTGACAGTATGAAGACAAATATTTAAAATTACAACTATTACAAATTCCAACAACAAATCACAACTCTTAAAATTGAAATACATAATAAAGAAACAAACAAAAAATTCTGCCAAAGTTCATTGATTTTTTCGGAAGTAACATTGAAGCAATAGCAAAGCATCCAAAGTATCGTCTCCAAGTCTGCTTCTAAATTTATTCACGATGTTAGACGCCGCGGAAAAAACTCGTTCTAACTCAATGCTTGTTGGTGGGAAGGTCAATAAATACTGGTACGTCTGCTCCAAATTATGTCCGCGATTGCCACCACTTTCGCAAAGATTCATTTCTTTTACAATGGCTTTAAATATATCAGTTCTTGCGGCATTTCACGATTAATTATTTTCATACTTTTGCATATCTTCTTGTAGCGTCAATTGACGACTACCATGTCCTAATTCAATATGGGTATCTACTGAATTCTCCTCATTTCTTTGGCTAACAAGTAAAGGCTAACAAGCAAAGGGTAAATATAGAGATTCTATATCACTTGGTAAATTTTCGCTGGCAAAATGTGAATTCTGGAGACAGCTTAGCACACCAGATAGCTCGATACACTGACGCTCTTCTTTTCGGTCCAATATTGCAATATTCATAGCGTTGGCAAGAATGGGTCGTTTTTCTCCTAACTGCTTAAATAAAAATCTGGACGAAGTATAAGCAGTGCATAAATTTGCATCTCTGCGACTTAAGGCCTCCACAGTCAATTTTAAAAGGAGTAAAACTTCAATTATTTTCTTAATCGAATCAAACTCATTTGCGTCTAATCGATCTGGATATTGCACGTCTATTAATGCCTTCTGTATACTATTTTTCATAATGGAAAAGCGTTTGAGCGTTGTTAAGAGACTATTCCATCTTGTTTTGCAATTCAATAAAAGATACAGTTCTATACATACAGTTCTTGCTCGTATTTTCCATAGCTTTGAAGATCGTTATCATTTTTCGTTGGAGATTTTTTTAAATATAAAACTACCCTACGAACTTTCTTTATGTACGATTTAGCGTGTTTTGCAGGTGACGGAGTTCAACATAGAATGCTGATTCAGGACTGTCCAAATCTTCGTGGTCGTCGCCCAGACTATCAGCTGTTTCAACAACTCTTTAATCTGAAATGGATCTCCTATTATAGAGAACATCGTAAACTGCCAAGTGAATGCTATGCGCCAAACAAATATGTTGCTCTGTATCAACTAGTCTGCCTACTTTTCGCATAACGTTTGGCCAATCAGTTACGATGGCAACAATGTCGTTTCCTAGAGAAACATCAAATTCAGTATGACGCACTTTCAATATCTCAAGGCAGTTTGCAGCTGTTGCTCGCACCAAGCTCCAGTAAAAATTAACTGAGTGGATGTTAATATTTATATAGCGTCTATTTGCAGTCGACGTCCACTCATCAAACGTCAAACTGAACCGTTCACCTGAGATTCTAGCCTGTCTCATCTCACTTTTTACTATTTCCTTTATCCTGCTTGCATAGCCCACAAACTTATTTTTGATTGTTGTTGAAGATTTTAGTAAATCTGTGTACGCATTCGCTAGTATTAATTTTCTCGAATCATTCAAAGTAACGAATGCACTAAATGCGAAACAGTCCATACTTATTTATTTACACTGAAAAAACACATAGGGCCAGACGCCATAATTTATAGACTTCTGGCGCCATGTACATAGTCGATTTCGGGATTGTGATAAAATATAGCGCCACACGCCATAGTACATGGCGAAAAGTACATAGTAGCAGACGCTATGCTTATAGCCCTCCACGCCATGCAATATACGCCATGTACATGGCGTGGAGGTCTATAGTACATGGCGTGGAAGACTATAGTGCATGGCGTCGAGGGCTATAATCATAGCAGTTATTGTTTCATTTTTACAAAATGAATATATTTATCGGTTGATGATCTGGAAATAAGGGGCCCCATGAATCGTGGGGCCCTGGGCACTTGCCCAGTGTGCCCATGCCTAAAGATGACCCTGCGTGTGGCGCTATATTTTATCACAATCCCGAAATCGACTATGTATGGTACACGGCGCCAGAAGTCTATAAATTATGGCGTCTGGCGCTATGTGTTTTTTCAGTGCTTATAAAAAACGGATACATTGTTCCAAGGAAAAGTTTGTAAAGTATCAAAACATAAACCCAATGGAATTTCCTTTAACTTGAGCTCCATCAAACGAAACAATTCGTAAAAGCTGATTAGCTTGACTTATGAATGTAAGAGATATCAGAACAACTAATGATAAATGGCTGATTAATTCTTAGAAATATTGATATTTTTAGTAGTGATGTTGGATGCAAAGCTTCAGTAATCCCATTCAAAATGTACAAAATAAGACCAATTATATAGTCATAAACTCATATGTCACTTGCTGACATTTAGTTAAGTTTAAGTTCCCTCACACAGTATAGCTGCGAGTTATAATTGGAGTTGTCTTACGTATGACAACTGAAGCCATATATACGGTATGACAATTGAAGCCATATTACATGGCTCATGGCACTATGTAATATAGCGTGTGGGGCCATAATTTGTGCGCCATGTAATTATGGCGCTGGGAGCCATACTGCATAGCTCAGGGCACTATGTACATAGCGTGTGGGACCATAAATGCTGCGCCATGTTACATAGGACCACGCACTATGTAGATTCTGACATTATGGCGCTGGGAGCCATATTGCATAGCTCAGAGTACTATGTACATAGCGTATGGGGCCATAAATAATGCGCTATGTTACATGGCTCTGGGCGCCATGTGGATTTTTTTCAGTGTACAAACGCTTTTGTATTTTCTTTTCTATTCTTTACACATTTTGATGCGAGGATGCATGTTAATTGCTTTCTCGTAAATATGGATTCTATTTGCACTTTTCGAGTCTTTGTTACCGTACGGCCTACGCCGTTACGTAAACGACCCCGTCTTCTCCTCCAGAAGACCAGGGCGGCAGCCTCGGGTGGCTGGCTCACTCGAAGAGAAAGGGGTGAGTCCGGGTGCCACTCGTTTCTTGCCCTCGGCTGCCTCTAATATCCGCGCCACGAAACGAGAAGTCGGCCAGATAGTCTGTTTTACTACGTTACACAACTCCACTATAAGAAACACCAAATCCGCACATCGCCTTTATTTTTTTACAACTTGAACTCAAAATCTACTCTACAATTATTGACTTTATCAACAATATCTACACGGTGCCGCGATTTGAAAAATTTCGCTTATCGACTAGTTACAGACACTCTTAAATCTTATCCTAAGCCTAATCCTACCGCCACGTACCTTCGCCGCTAAATCAGCACGCATTCGTCGAGCGATTCTACAGTGAATCGATCGCAGTGTTCGCTTCGCCCTTCGCTTCGATCTTCGCTTAGATTGTCGCTTTCCGTCTGCAGATACACGAACCACTATCGCTCAATCGATCGCCATCAATCCCAATCGCAATCTTCGCTTCAATATCAGATAAGACTTTCCGTAATGTTGGACGCCCCTCAATCGCTGGTCAATTTTCGTTAGTTCGATGTGTTTCCCGTCGAAAATCCAATCCACAAACCCGAAATCACAACCAACTTGCTCCAACCTTTCGATCGTTAAAATCGCCCGTCCAGGGTTTTACTCGATTTTCGTACCAAAAAAAGAAAATTTTTCTATATCTGTTCGTCCTGCTATTTCACGTCTTGCTCACCTCGATGTCGGGAAAAGAAGAACCCCCATTTTCAATCCGGATTCCTGCGGGGCTTCGGTCTTGCTTTTGTGACACCATTTTTGCGGAACTATTCCCAGGCCGTTCTTCTGGTTTGAATTACTCCGCCCTACGAAGGCAATGTCCTCCAACAGCGGCCATTGATCTCGTACTTAATCGTCTTCACCTGGCAGCCCTACTTCGAGTCTCGTTTCGAGATCATTATCAACTGTCACTTTTCATATGTTCGCTCCATCATTTGGCTGTGACCCGGTGAGCATTTATTTGTGTTATAATCAAGGAAACTATAATTTTTAAAGTTTCCTATCTGAGACTATGTACAAAAATAATACTAACACTTGACTAATATACAAAGCTAACACTTACATTTTACATCAAAAATAGATTTATATTATACAAGTATTTCTGCTGGCAGCTCCCTCGCATAATGAAAACTTTGCCTCTGCAGTGTGGCTGTTCAATTGTCAGCACCGTCGTGCACTTGTGCTGCATAGCTGCAAATTACTTCCCCTTGCACAGCGAGCGTTGATGTCATGCAGCGATGGTATCATTTCTCCTGAAATTCATGAAGGCAGGCACGCCTTTGGCCCATATAAAATAGTACTAAATCTTACACATACTGTTGTAGCTGAGAGCAGTTGGGCGTAGTGTATCGATACGAAATTCATGTGAAGGTGTGCGTAAGGTAAAGGCAGTGAGGCTGCATGCCTTCCAACGCTCATATTTGGGTATTTTTTGTTCTTATTTTGCTGGACTATGCTTGCGAAATCGAAAATGAGGAAATTAGAGCATGAAATATAGGTAGTTGCCAGATACACGTAATTATTTTCAATTCATTTTTCAATTTTGAACCAAAATTTTAGAATTGGATTGTAGATAGATATATTAGTAAAATAAATATATCGAAACAGAAAAGCAAAACAGCACGGTAGGCAGTGCTTTTGTGCCTATATGAAGTGCACGCCCCTGGTGCCTAGTTTCTCTTTCTTGCAAAACTAATGATTATGGGGCTGACGGACAGTTTCGTATGTACGTACGAGCAGGTTTTGAGTTCAGCGCACACGGGAACGTTCGTCGATATTAAAGGTTTTCAAAGATATTGATGAGCTGCTCGATGGTGTGATGACGGGGAAGACACCCTAAAAAAGGCGTAGTCGAACACTATATTTGTCATTTCTCACGGAAAATCTTTAAAAATGACCGTAACGCACACATCTCGCCGGAAAGAAGTTACGAGTGCAATATTCAACTCACGCCATTCGTCTTTCAAAAACCATCTCAACTCGACTCCGCAATGTCGATCGCTCCGCATTTGCTACTTTTGACATCCAAAATCCCATCAGTAATACAGAACATCGACTTTAAATTCATAAACTAATCAACTTGTATCTCCCATGCACTCAATTCATCGTCCAAAAACATCCAAATTAACTAACGGACTAACTGCAACTTGCTATTTTTCAACTAGAACAACAAGTTACAGTTAGTCCGATCGAAAAATACATTATTTTCGAGCGCGTTACAGTGCGCGTCGAAATATTGCGTACAGAAATTTCTGGATGAAATTTCTGGAAGTTACAAGCTATACTTTTAACTTCTTTTTCTTTCTTGGATTCATAGAAAAGTAGCAGCAAGTAGAACAATAAGTATGCTAAAATTAAAAACAATTATAAGTGATGTTGGTGCAGTCATTCAATTGAATCAGAGACAATTGGCTTAAGAGTAGACACCTGATGTCAAATGAGAAAGCAATCTGATTTGGAATACATTTTGAAGTTTTTTTTTGAATATTCTGCACTATTTATTCACCCAGAAAATACTGCTATTAAAATAGACGTGTAAGCCATTAAATTTAACTCGTTGACCTTTGCATCGATAACAGTAAGATGTTCGACATGAGCATTTAAAATTTTACAATTTAAAAACCTGTAGTGTTAGGCTACATGTATGAACAGTAGCATGTTCGACAAAAACATTTAGAATTTTAAGATTTAAAAACCTAACACTACAAGAGAGAATAATTTGAATTTCAAAATTTGTTTTTCACACCTTTATTCTGTAAATTTTTTTTTGTCAAATATTAATAGTGTTGTTAAAACTAAACTCAAATAATTTAACAATGTAAAATTATTAGACTTATTAGACAATAAACCAAATGTTTCTTATACAATACCATATTGATTTTCTAAAGAATGCATTGAAGATTTACATATTATTTGAGGAGTTGCTTAACTTTTCAATTTAGGTGAATAGGACGATATAAAGCAACTCAATTTCAGGTACTGGTGGTGAGTAAATAAAATAAGATTTTCTACATTAATCTTGAAAATTTGATTTTTGAAGAAAAGTAGAGAAAATGTGTAGATTTTGTTTCAGATGTAATCGTTGGAAAGTTAACGAAATCAATTTTTCGTACTAATGCCTAGTACTATACTCTTCGCGAAACGGATTCAACGGTCAAATCCCATACAAAAGAGCTTTACTGACGAATTGAAAAGCTCTTTTTGTATGGGATTTGACGGTTGAATTCGTTTCGCGAAGAGTATAGTACTAGGCGACGGCATCTACAAGCTGAAACTTTAGCATAGTAAATTTAATGCTAGCCTTTCGCAGACCGGTAGTGGCTAAATTGTCACAATCGCCAAAAGTTTCTTAGACTAACTCCATTTCGAAGACAATTTGTTCATTGAAATACGTTTTGATCCGATGGCTAAATCGAAAATGATGGGGTTAAAAAGATATAAAGGGTTACAAGAAAGTGGGAAAGTTTGCAGAAAGATAATGGAGCGCATTAATTATTGATCGTACATAATAGGCATGTTTTTTTGCTCCCCCTATCTATAACAGAACAATGCTAACCAGTGAAGACGCATTGGAAACAACAACTCCCCCTTATCCATAATATGAGTTGTTGTTTCCAATGCGTCTGCACTGGTTAGCTTTGCTCTGTTATGGATAAGGGGTGCAAAAAAATGCGCCTAATATTTGTCGTTAGCACCTGTTCATTACAGGAGAGACGCCAGCTCTTATGTTTGTGTTTAGTTTGACGATACTATGGCACTATTTCTCTATGTGACTGAACAAGAAAATGAAAATATACATATTCCTTTTCAAGTACGCTTGCAAGAACATTTCCATTTCTTATTTAGTGACTGTGGCATACGTTTACCTTTGATAATTATTCATTCTAAAGGCGAAGTTCTCGTATTTATCACTCGACTCGCCTGGCTGTTTCATTCTCGGCAATTCTAGCTTGTTTACAAAGCCCGGCCAAGTACAATCAACCACTTGCATCATGGAATCTATTAATTTAGCAGGTTTCTTAGCTTTCGTTGCCCGCTACGCGCTTCTGCAAACGATTACATAATACGACCAGTGCATCGCTGCCACATTGCACTTGATAGAGAAAAGCTTAGTGATTGGCGTCGTAATTGTCTATTTTCCGCGGACTAAACCTTAAATACAACCGACTTGGAAAACTTATTGTCCGATCTCAATTACCACGTTCCGAACGTTCTGATGATGATAAGCGCGCAAGTTGTTTGTTTAATAATGAAAGTTGAGCTATTGCCGCTTCGAGTGCGATGCAATTGCAAAGCTAAGCGCTAGTGTTTGAGGAAAGCAAAGTCGCGATTGCCTTTGATACAAGGGCTCCTTCCCCGCTGTGCATTCGCGACTCCTACGTCAACGAACGGTCGAATTGCAGCTGATTTGAAAATTTTGGCGGTTACACGTAGCCCGCGAGTTGTTTGAAACCGCGAAAATGACAGTGTTTGCGAAAATTGTGTTCCGGAGCCAAGTGAATCGTGCCTAGTGCAATTTTACACTCTAATACAGTAAATAAACTCGACAAGTCCTTGAGCTTATCAAATAACGAAAATGCTAAATGCTAAACCAAGCTAACATTCTTGTGATTGTTATACATTTGGCTTGATGTCAGCGAATCTAGGCGTACTTATTGGTTCGTGCGTCAACTAGTGTAGCCACAAGTGACACACGAGACGGAATTGAAATTATTTTCAAGGTAAGAGAGCTTTGCAGTGACATAATACCTATCCAGTTGCATCATTGATGATATTATGCCAATAGTTGTCTGCGTTAGAGTATAGTTGCGAACCACCACTGTGAATAGATTTGTTTGGATGTGTATGGGGTTCATATTATTGCCCCTTGTTTGAAAACAAAAACATACTTGTCGAGTATTTATGAACATTATGAATATTCCAATAGAATAAAATTGGTGCGATTAATTTTAATGCGCAAGCTGATAAAAATCAAGGATATAGGATTAAAATTGGTTTAGTGACAAATAATATTTCGGAGATTCGAATTGAAAGTGGGCGTTTTAATATAAGAACTATGATTTAACTGTCTAAGCAGGCTCCGTTAGGTCGGGAAACTCGAAACGCAGAAAGAATATTTTTTGAAATATTATTTGCATTGCAGTACTTGTGCAAAGCCTGCGAGATGAAATTGTTCGTCCATCTGTGAGAAATATCCTTGGGAGTCCAAAAAACTGACCAGCTGCTTAAGGCAGTATTCTGGTCTAGAGGCTTGATTTTGAGGTGATTTTACGGACGCAATGAAAAAAAAACCATAAACATTTTTGAGATATATTTGTTTACCAGTCTTTTATTAACATTTTGAAGGTACAAAAATGTATTCAAAAAATAAAAAAAATTAAAATTGATTTATAGACAGGCCGGCGAAGTGAAGGCTCAAAAAAAAAACTTGTCTCATGGTTGACATGATTCCAACTTGCCTGGTGGTCCGAAACATACATTTTAGGTGAATTCTGTAATAAGAAGAATGTGAAATTCGTCTGACGTAGGTGATTTGAAAAAACTTTTTTTTTTTTCACAAAATGGCGTCCATGTAAAAAAAAGTCGCTTTTTTGCCTCATTTTTTTAACTTTGGGGATTTTTAATAAATAGTAGAATTTTTTTTGGAAAATCCCGACGTCAGACTATAACTAATAGTGTTAAGAGGGTTTGTGCAAAATTTCACGTAAATCGGTTTATTGCAACTAGGGATATCATGTCAACCGTATCGGGAAAAGTAGTTCCGAGAAAACGCGTTTAAAACTTGGAGTCTCGTTTCGGACAGTTAGTTGGCGTATCACAAAAATAGCTGTAACTCCAAAAATAATTCGAATTTCCGAAAATCCTTTTAAAAGCTTATTCTTAAAGGTCTAAACTCTGTAAATATGCAAACAAACAAAAATCGATTTGATCAAATTTCTAGACCAGAATACCCCCTTAAGTGTGTTTAACTGCAACATCGTGAATTTGATGAAAGGATGCGTGACATTTTGAAATGCATCATTTATCGCGTCTTCTCTTCGAAAATGATTCCTTAGTTTCCGGGATGATGAGATATGCTATGTAATTTTTTCTGTCTAATTTTTTTTGTGAAATATATTACCCAGTTTCCGGAAACGCAAAGCCTCTTTATAGTTCCTTAAACAAATTCAATGAAAGATAAAATTGAGTAGAACTGAAATTGCTGCTACCGAAATTTTAGATACTTTTTGCGTTCAGCTTGCTGACGTTTGATAGAATTATAATTGAGATAGAGATCAATCAGGCGAAAAAATGTTCCGTTACTTCAGTTAATTCGCCTTCTCTGCAGTGGTTCTTATCCCGAGTCTCTACTGATGCGTGTAAAGGTGACATTAATAAGTACATATGTCGCAGACTGGGAAGTTCCACGAAAGAGTTGGGCAAAACACTTACTTCAAACAATCGTTTAAAGGGTTCTTTCAGCTGCTCAAAGTTTAGTTAGTTGCCTTCATTTCTGGCCGATTGGTGTTCTAATCAAGTTGCTTAAACATTGACGGTGTCCTGTAAATTTTGTGGTTTTTCCTGTTCCAGTTCGAGTTCCTCTTTGACATGCCATCTGCCTACTGCTTGTTACTGTGTGTATTCCATGTAATAGCTCCTAACGTTTTTAAAATCCACGAATGTTCATAAAGTCCCAGGCAGGACGCTACGACAACGTGAAACCTGGAACAAGCTGCGGGCCTAGCTTGATGATACAAAAAAGTTTAATCGATGGGCCACTATAAATTAAATCAATGGTATAAACCATAATTAGACATTTAAATACTTTTCAAATTTATATGTTTTTGTATTTGTAATTTGCACCTTGTTTGGTGGTGGACCAATCGTCAAAAGTGGATGCTTTGCCAAATTGAGGCATGTAATCAAATGTAATAATAGGCGTCTTTTTTTGCTCCCCCTATACATAACAGATGCGTCTGTTTCCAATACGTCTGTTCTTGATAGCTTTGTTCTGTTATGGACAGGGGAAGCAAAAAAAAAACACGCCTAATATTTGCGGAAACCTAGCTGTAACACATAGCTTCAGCGGAGCTAGGGCTTACTATTTTACTCACTAAGATTTAAGTATCTGATGGATACATGTAGTTCATGGTTCAGAAACAAGCCATATTATCGTGTGAAGTGTATATATATATGTATATGTCGTTCTATAAATACATTCAGTTTGCTGAGATTGATCGTTGAATGAAAACCAAAGTTAAAACTTTGTAAAATGATTCAGTACCAGTCTGTATTGAAATTTTGAATTTATGAATTCAAGGCAACGGTATTGAATTTGAAATGTGCTGTTACTACGACTCAGCTTCGACATCAACTTAAAAAAATTGATTCTGTTTGCGAAATCGCCGATAAAACTGTAAATCATTTATAACCACGAAGAATAAATTGAAGTGCATCCGAATACAGTGCATTTGCTTCAGTGTAGTATGAGCTTTTAGATTTCCTTAGCAACTATGGTAGGAGAGCTTTATTTTCATTCACTCCAATAATGCAATAATTCTGCAAGTTTGCAAAATTACGCAGTTATTATATCACCTACGTTGCCGCGATTGTTTATTTAGATGCGAGGTCATCGTATACGGTGTACGTTGTCAAGTTGGTTAAACAGCCGAACGTAGTAAATTGCGTGCATTTGTAGATACTTATTTGTACAATAGCGACCGGCAGACTTACATGTTGCACTCGCAAAGTGCAATTCACTGAATGGTAGTTGAACGTGGCAGCCATGTATGCACTTCGTGCAAGCGTAGTGAAATGCTTACTAGTCTGGCTTAACATTGACATTGCAGGTATTGGCTATATAATTCAACCGGCAGGGCTGACAAGTAAATAATTGATGATGCTTTGTGGTAGTATGGGTGCTTTTCAATAATTTGTTTCAATTAAATTTTTCATGAAAGTTCATAAATTTTATTGATAAGTGTGTTAACTTTTTTGAGCCCAAAATATGTAACGCTTATAAATTTAACTACCTAAAAGTTGATATGATAAGCTTATCGATCCGATCGATATCGCTCGATCCGATATTCTTAAATTGTTTGGATCAATCAGTTGTAAAAAACTTTGCCATCGATGCTTGAATGAATGAGCAGCCGGAAAATTTGAAAATTTTTGATTTGGCGTCATATACGTTTCTTTTAAATTCAAATAATCTGACTTCATTTCAATAACGCTGTATTAAAAGTGTGTCTTGTTTGTTTTAATGTTTTGTTTTTTCATTCAATGATGAAAATTTTGATATGAAAATAACATTTTTATAATAAAGTGGAATCATTTTTATTGAAGGTGGGGGATTATTTAATTCAAATAAGATTCGTTTTTTATTTAAAAGTGCTTCAACTTTTGATTTAAATTTGATTCTATAAAATTTTAAGTGGTGAAATTTTTCTGAGTGTACAGCCTTAAGCAAGGCATTCGACCGAGCTAATCACTCAATGTTTATTTCCAAGCTGAAGCAGTTGTGAATTGCAGGGTCTCTATTACGATGGCTTAGCCCTTACCTCCACAACCGCCCACAATATACCTGTAAAATTTCAAGGGCGTGTCTATAAAGATATTCTTGTCAATTCAGGTGGCTAGCCATCTTGTCCCCCTCCTTTTTAACATTCTTATGTCAGACTTGTCGGAGACTTTATCTTAAACACTCAGTTTACTCTGTACGAACGATTTAGTCATCTTTAACCTGCTAATTGATTTAATTATCTTTCAGCCTTTAGCTTGGCGAGAATTTTAGTGATGTAGGAAATAAATGTACATTATTCTTGAAAAAATGATCTTCGGAGAGAGCAAGCCTACGAAATAAAATGAACATGTTTTTAGCCTAGACCTGATAAAGTTTTGGAAATATTAACCTTATGTGAGCGCTAAGTTTCGAAAAATAAGCAAGAAGTGGCAATGACTTCCGACAAAGTCATGGAAATTACCGGACATATTCATGTTTATAAGAAATATATTTGTTTATTTTATATGAATGTGCAAGAAACGCTGTAGCAAACAGAAGACACGTAAACAGAAATTCTTAAAAATATTCCGCTTTTCGTAAAATAAGCGTATTTCATCAATAATAAGAAACGTCAAAAAAATAAAAGCAGCTTCGATTTCAATTTATCGATGTCTCTATTGAAGAATTATACGTCATCATGTGGTATTTTTTTTAAGTAGGCTGTATTAGACAAACTTTGAAATATAGTCAAAGTAATATTTTTAACTAAAACATATAGATTTGCAGGAAAATATTTGATAAATATTTTTCTCCTGCTCTATTGAAATTTGCCGGTTTTTAACGGCTAACTCGAAAGTCTATTAGTGATTAATTATAGTTAGTTTGGTAGAAAAGTAACCAGAGCTGACCGGAAAACTTTATTGTAGTAATCAAAGATATTTCTATTTTTTTCTATGATAATGTCAAAGCTCAGGGGATTGCCCTTTGAAGCGAATGGGGAGACAGATATGGGAGAAGCCAATATTAATTATTCCATTATTCTTTTTAAGTGCCACATTTATTTTCTTATTTTCTAAAGCGCTAGTGTTTTGCCTAGTCGCTACTAAAGCTTTTTAATGTGGTACTTAATTAATGGAGCCCTGGTATTATGCCCAGTCGCCGACTGTTAAGACAACACAAGACGAACAAATACAGCCATGGGCACGGCCGAATTCGAACCCGCGGACAGTAGACCGCCGCTTCGGACTGACGCTTTAGCGAGCTAAGCTACCGACCCCCCGAAGTCATAAGTCAAATGTTTATGCACCGCTTTTCAAACAAATTTTAACGATTTATATACGCTTTGAAGTGTAACGATACGCAGCATTTCAAATCTTAATCTTAACTTACAATCCCTAGAAAATTCTACACTTAATCGTCACTAAAACAAATCTCAAATTCATAATGAAATTTCGTACTGGGATATTTTACGGTTGTTAAATTTTTCTCCACTTCTTTTCTTCGTAAAAAAATTGTGCATGAATTGAAATCAGATCTAGGACTCACCCTTTCAGCTATTACTGAGACTCCGCGTTTGCATCATTTTTTTTTTTGCTTTTTGAATTTACCGAATCGCTCGATAAGCCCCTGAAACTTTTCAGAAGAATATTAACACTGAGATGCGAAGATGATCCTTAACGCATTATTATTCTCTAATCCTAGACAGATTTAATAATAGGCCATCTAGCAACAAAAGATAATAATGATGTTGTCATTACCTTTTTTCGATAACTTTGCACACCTGTGATATACAAAGCAATTTCATGGATCTGATTCAGTGATGGCACTGTCGAACGGAGACGCGAGAGCACGATTACATTAATTCGATACCATATGGTTTGTTATATTCCATGGTTCGATGAATGAATGGATGAAAGAGGATGAATGGTGTTCCAAATGTCGGAGGCAGTTATCGTAACAAGACATTGTAATGTAGTATTTGAGTAGTACGCACATCGAATTTCGTATGCATCTTACAGCTCGCTCCCGAAAATGGATTTCGTTACGAAATAACTCATTTCGAGGACATCTGACTACTCACACATGCTAATATCTCCATGCCTCTGATTCAGAAGTTTATGTAAGTTAAAATTCTAGTCTATAGCATACAATGACTTACACATTCAGCATCATTCTCATAAAAGTTGTATCGCCAGGTACAACATGAGTGAGTTATGTAAACCACATAGCAATCTAACATATCGCATCAGGTAATATGAGAAGCAAGAAGACGACATGCCACCGCAGATTGCTGAGAAGATATTGCAATCGCCAAAGGGAGCGAGCTTTGCAGCCTCCGTGCCATACCCTTTCAATTCAACTTTGTAGGAAAGGATATTGCTCATATTTATGACTGTCAATGGCATAATAACGTTCAAAATCGTTTCAAGGTATGCCCAACATTTCACGTAATTTTGCTTTCACTCGGATATGTCTGCTCCTGACGTTTATACGAAGCATTGTGAATTCATTGCGATATCCTTTAAAGAAATGAAACTAGATTGTTGTCCATTGCCACGAAATCCCGTTAGATACCTTTACAATAATAATGGGAAACGTTTAGCTATTTTGTATCGATGTAAAGACGATCCCACGGTGGGAAATATTTGGAAACGCTAAATGCTTCTCCTGTACCTCTATAAAAATGTCGCCGTTATGTCTGCAAGCAGCCAAATTTGTCAGGAAAGTTGGTATATTTTTGTTGATCTTAATGACTTTTTACAAAAGCAACTCATACTTTTTAAATATTCTGCTGAATCGATAAATTGCAGTTTTTTTTTTGAACAGGGAAGGACTTTGAAGTTGAAGGTCCTTTGAATGGCATGCTAATTAAAGTCTATTTTGACATACAACTTATCCATACAGTATGGGAACCCATGAATTTAAGAAAAAAAAATTATCTTATTTCATATCGATTTCATACCTAGTCCTGTTCGATTACATTGGGCTTATTTGTAAAAAGAACAATTGGAAAAAATTCTTTCAGAGAGCGTGGTGGCATTTCTATGTTATGAATGCTGCACAGTAATCAAGGCCTAGCACGAAGTCTACATGTATAGTCTGTTAAAGCTGTTAAGACCAAAATTTATGAAATTCAAATGAAAAATCAACTATTATGGAAAATTTTTAGATTTTATTGTTAAGAGAGATGATCACTTATATTGCAAACATGGTCAGGCTAGGAGTGATTGGCATAAGCATCATAATAAGCAAATGATGTAAGTCGGAAATGAAAAATTTTGTACTTAATGACGTACCTCTGATTTTATTCAGAGAGTAGATAATTTTAATCCAAGGTGATTTATCTGCAATGATTTTTCTTCTGAAAATACCATTATTCTCAACGGCTTGGAAATGAACAACTGCCATTCCAATCTTCAAATCTGGCAATGACAGCTGGAATTGAATTAAATTGTGAAATACTTTACAATTTCACAATACAAAGACAGAACAGTGAAATTTTAAAGCTAGTGAAGAATCTATTTTTGTGTTTTGGCTATAAGTGATTTTATGGTTTGATTTTTTTTAGACTCTTACTGCGTTTCGAATATTGTTATTACTTAGCCTATACGTTAGATTTCAGCAAACTACTTATAACGATTTGAATAGTATAAACTGCATTATGCTCTTCAAAAGAGTCTCTTGATGTGATTATTAGATTTGAAATGGATACAAAACTTAAAAAAAAAATCAAAATCAAATAATTTTTATTGGAGAGACGTGTGTTAGTGTTCGCCAAGCCAAATCTACGCATTTGCAGAGCACTTTTTTTTCGCGAAATTAAGATTTACGGAAAAATCGCTAGAATATACGAAAAACAATCTATGACTACTAAATTATTTTTCTTAGTAAATTGCGAATATTAGTAAAGTTTAGCAGGTTACACTTTGCCTCATCTGTTTAAAATCACTGGGTAATTTGTCTTAAGATGAGTCTGTTGATGATGCCAAATCATGGCATGTAAGGGGGCCTTGGCATTCGGTTAAATAAAGACTGGATTCAAATTTGAGTGGTGGCTCTCCTATTTCTAGATTGCGTGACGGTCGATTCAAATAGAATAACAATAAGTCAGTGTTGTCTCTAACGAATATAAGTCGACATATGAATAATTTAATACGAAAAAATTTCAGTATCGAGAGAGATTTCAAGTTAAAATCCCAAAATCCAGTTCAATAAAGAAAGAATGAGGCCCTTCAGCATCTTCTTACTAAAACGAATTGCGTTGCTTCCTCGCTTTTCTCTAGCTTCAGCTTTCAGGAGAAATGCTGTCCAGAAACCTATTCTGGTGCAGCTCAGCCTGATTGGTTATATTTCAAGGACCTTTTGTTTCATTTTGAAGAGAAAAAGATTGGTTTTGGTTCGCTAGCTCATCAAAGAGTCTCAGAGCATTCTTGATGAGTTGGCTAAGTGTGTGCAGGGTCCCATCCAAGATTATGATCGCAATGACATCGGTATAGTCCACAACCATGCGTCGCTTGCTTTCCAGCCCATTTTTAAATTTTGTCCCCAGGTCCCACAAGAGAGGAGCTAAAGCTGATCCTGGGAGAGCGCTTCGTGTAGCCTGTTTGTTATTTCCGTTGCCGCTCATTCCGCTTAGATGAGTTTTTGCTCAAGCATGCTGTTATCTACTTGCAGATGGCAGGGTAGATGTTGGTTGCTTGCATAATGACTGTTGAATCGATATTATTGAATGCGCTCTGAATGTTCAAAAATATCTCTAAGGCATATTATTTATTGTAGAGCTCTTTTTCTATTCAGATAAGTACACTATGAACTCTCGATAGAGTTTGATATCCTAGTTTCTCCTTAATGTGGAGATTTAAAAGTCTTTCGAATATCAGGAAGGAAGTGAAACTAGTTGGCCTGTACTCTTTTGGATACGCATGGTTGCTTTTATCAGTTTTGAACATAAATGCAACCTGGGCGATAGTCCAAGCTGCAGTTACATGACTTATCACTTTTGTGAATTAATAGAATTTGTAAAATTCCATCCCAAACCACCGATTTATAAAGTAGGTTTTCGTACACGTGAGGTGTACAAAGGGTTTAGTCCGCTATGACTTTTTAAGTCCTAAACAAACGATAATCAGGGAGGTCATCTGCGAACAGTTTGAGTGACTTCATTCAGCGCTAAAGAGAAAATGGTCATGTTTGCGTTCAAGACGAAAGGTGTCCTTTGTCTGCTTATGCTGGGTTTGGTTATCTCTGGGGAAAAAGATTACGTCGGATATATTAAGGCGTTAGAATATATTGAAAGTTAATGCCCTTTGTCTCTAGTATAGCTTACTACATAGCAGTACTATACTATATGACATAAATCACGTGGTGCAATAATTGTAAGAACAAATATGGTGTGCATGCTCAAATGGCTCTGAATATTACGGGTGTAGTATACGGAAAAGTTCAGTTCATTTCTCACGAAACCGCTAGAATGATCAGGACAATATTTCAGGAATTTGAAGTCAAGCTTTGCATAAGGTTGATGATTCGATGCAACTTGTAAGAATTAATTTCGCGCGGCAAGATCAGAGCTCCCCCTCTTCACTTCTAATTCTTCATCTGTTAAAAAAAAAAGACTATGCAAAAAAATTGTTGGATAGGGTGCTACAGATCTTCGGTTGGATTGTCACAATCAATTGAGCTTAATTTTTTATGTATTTGGTGCAGAATAAGGAGATAACACAGCAAACCTTTGCTAAGAATGCTATTTACGTAGGCTTCTGAAAATGCTTTGTTTTGGTGTCATACTTGGTGATGGTGATGAAAAATAACATCTAGCAATTTGAGAAATACTGAAGAATTGTGTAGACGATTAAATGATGCATAAAATGAACAAATGAACATACTGATAATAATCGACAAAAATTCTAAAAAGCACCATTGCTACATTCTTAAACTTTTCTTTTTTTGTTGCTTTTCAATTTGAACGTAAAGAGTTTGA
Source organism: Nemotelus nigrinus (assembly GCA_947369275.1). Taxonomy (NCBI): domain Eukaryota; kingdom Metazoa; phylum Arthropoda; class Insecta; order Diptera; family Stratiomyidae; genus Nemotelus; species Nemotelus nigrinus. The sequence continues at coordinate 26,330,526 of OX376373.1, forward strand.
TATTTTCGACAATGTTCGCGTTGTTAGCTCATCTGCGGTTTACTGTACTTAATTTTTGTGTTTAAACTGAAAGAAACATCTCACCAAGTAAAAGGATTTGCTCCAAATTCTGCCATTGATTCAAAATACAGAACTACAGTTGAGTAATAAGAATATTTGTTTCATTTTCGAAAATCGATTTCAAAATACTCTTAATAAGTCCTCTACTGTGCGCTAATATCAGTTATTTCCAAGCAATATGAAGTCAGAGCTGGATACCACGTTTTTTCCTACACGTGATATACAATGTTCCCAAACAATACTTTATGTAGCTTAAAATCACGAATTGTCTTGGCTGTATAAAAATAGTCGAAGTATATGTTTTTATCGGCGATGACCGATTTTTATTACTTTTATAAATCTATTTTGTCGCTACAGACGACCGTGGCTAACATTTATTTTTGATGCACTGAACTGATACAGAGGCCTGGTTATCTAATAGGTACTACAGGAGATCGAGCCTACAGATTTGCGATTTCATTAAGTTGTCCGACCATATGGACTAAATAATTTTTGAGTAACGGTATTGTCAGGAGAGATATTGCAGGTAGTGGAGATTGAAATCAAAAGACATTACAATCCTTTGCAAAAATCAAGTACATTATTTCAAATTGTAAGGCCCTTATCCCATGACAGAATATAATCTTCAAGTTAGACTCGCGTGCAGAAAATATTACGTGACATGGTACACATGAATCCCATAAAGGGTTAACGTGTTATGAGTCCGTTCAAATTCTGATCTGGTAGTCTAAATAGGCGGACTATTTGCGTAGATATATTTTCAGTTTCACAATCGGACGTAATTGTTGCGGAATATTTTTCACGTTTGTTGTTTATCAGAACAATCCCGAAGTTCTCGCCAGTATCTACGGCACGATATAGCATCGCACCGCGCAGCCTCAGCTTCCAATTTCCAATTTAAATCGAACTCCTGTTGAAAACAAGGAACTTCCATTGGGTCATAAGTACATACATGAAGTGTATTTGCATTTTGTTCGAGTGTCATACAGGCGCAGACTGCCGCCGGTATCATTCATACGGGAATTATAGGTAGCCAGGAGTATGTTGAACAAGTTTTGGCGCGGCAAGAAAAGACTAGATGGTAAGCCGACAGGAGTTCCTTCGGCCGCAGTCACTAGTGTTTCAATCGTATTTGACTTTTATGAGTGTATCCAATTGTTTTGGGTAGCTACTTTGTTTGTAAATCAATTCTGTTAGAGGGAAAATTGTCAGAAAATCGAATTTCAAATTGATTTTTAAATACGATGGAAACAATTGAGTTTCTGTGTTTGACAATTGGCAATCAATGGTAATCTGCATCCCGGCTGAATGAAAGCGCGTAGGGGATGTTTAATTAGGTCATTTTATCCGGTTGTTTTTGGCGTAGGCAACAGGTCAACAACTAACAGCTTTTTGAATCAAACAACAATCTAATAAAAAATTTAATTAATCATACGAAAATTGATAAAAATTGCCGTTAAAATGAGCTTTAGAAATGTAATATTTTCATTTTACATTCTACGACCGAAAACCAGAAACTTCTGCAATAGTTTCCATCGACGCAGAAAGAAATCTTTGATCTACCCGTCTCATTGAGTAAATATTATCTACTTATTTTCTTTTAGTCAAGCCAAGCAGAACAGTTTATTTTCGGCTTCCTTTGTGAAAAATTGGCAAAATAGGCCATGAACTGGAGGTGTATAATTTTGTTCAAGGTATCGATTACTCTGTGACTGGTGACATTTCCTAAAGCAAAAGAACACTATCAGAAATACTATCTCATTGCTACTTCCATTCCGTAGTCAGACATCATTGTGATTCGAAGAAGATAAGGAACAATATACTGCATGTAAAGATACTACGAATCTTAATACAAATTCGATGCGGTCGCAATTATCTTCTTTAATTAAGTTTATTTTCTGAGAGTTACACTAAACGAAATTTGATATTATAATTGCAATTGAATGTCGCACGACTTCATCGAACGATTCAGCAGGGCTGTAGCTTTTGCGAAAAATCTATAAGCTCGAAATGTCGATGTTAAAAAATCGATGTTCTTTATCTGACTTTTTTTCGTTTTGTGAATATGAATAGTAAAGCGTTTTTTTTTTCAATAAGTGATTCTGCAAATAATTTGAGAGCAAATAATATGAGATCTTATTTCTATGGTGTAACTAGCATTGTATGAACGCTGTAGTAGAAATTGTGTGAGGCAGTAAAGTTGAATACATCGGTTTTCCGAATTTAATCAGACCATTTTCATTGCATTAGCAACGTCAGTGCGCGGACAGAAATGAATGAGGTAGTGTAAATGTAGGCTTGTCTTATTTCAAAAATTTTAATTATCTTGCTTTTCTAGATTAGTTTTCTTCTTAAATAAGTATTTGTTTAAAAGGTGGAATACACACATTTCAATTTTGGAAAACGTCAAATTTATGATGAAACTCATAATATAATGCCATCGACGCTCCAAAAATATATAGATATTTTCAATAAAAGAGAACGTTATTGATGTTGTCAGTTGCGCCACTTTGAAGAATCCTGATCGATCCCTACTGCAAGAAACAGGAATTATTATCTCAAAATAGGCATTATATTTTAAAGAATCGAAAATGGAATGCCTATTAAAACATAATCAGCTCGACCAAACTTACTGTAAAAGCTTATCGCGGACAAATTCAAGAGAATCAATGAGCAATCAGCAGACAGAGTTCCATGATTTTCTTGGACGATCTAGAAATTATTTCCCAGAATCGCATAATTTTTCTATATCAGCCGGCCACCATCCCCACAAAAATAGCAACCAGTTACAAAAAACCCTAAGCGCATCAGAACCGCTAGAAACACTAATGTTCGAAGAACAGTAGAGGATTTCTGCAGATTTTGAGTGTGTATTCTACCACTAGCTACTTACGGACACTCTAAGTAATAATCGATCCTACGCCAATTTAATTTTGATGACTTCATCGAAAGTTACGGCGATAGAAAGGTATTTGGGGTTGCCATTCAAAAAATGTCCAGACCTTTGAAAATGTAAACTTTGGTAGGCTTTACAGCGGTTGGACCAAACGTGACCTGAACTATAGCGTGGCCTAAGTGAATTTAGTCCTAAGGTGCTAACATCAACCTGACCTAAAATTTGGTCAGATCGAATTTAGTCCTTGTTTGTATATACGTAACAGCTGTCATTTAGTTTAATTTTCGTTCATTTACTGTAATTATCTTTTCATTTGTCTCTTAAACATGATTATTTAAATGATTTAGAGTCAAACGGGAGCGTTGCGTGCTGAAAGTCAACGTACATATATTGTTTATAGTCGCGCAAAAATTAAGGCTTAGGTCGGGTGTGTTTACAGCGATATAGTCCACGACCTATTGTAGGTCAGTTCGCTTGAAATCGTGTACTGACCTATCGCTTGGGTCGGGTTTTAGTGCTCACAGCAAGTGGACTAAATAATTTAGGTGGATATTGGTGTATAGTCCGCGGACTAAACGTCTTTTGTACTTATTACGTCTGCTGTACTTATTACGTCTGCTGTACTTATTTTTAAATGTTTATGTAAGCATTTATTGATTCGGAATGACAATAATATGTCACATTTACTTCACGTTAAAGACAATCTAATCTGCAAATTTCGTATTGATCCGATCACTGCATTGGAAGTTATAGGGATACAAAAAAATTTAGGGCTACTACCGGTAAAAGCTTTCATTTTTTCTAGATCGTAATATTTGTTTTTTTTTCACTACAAAATCACTACGATTTGAACATTTTATGATAAAATTGATTACTGAAGATATGCCGTAAAAAAAAAAACAAAACCAACTATAGCTGGCAGCCCTATCATGGTTTTTCCAACTAGATTTTTGCTGAGCATTGTCTATAATAAGGTCAATTGGCCATATGAATTTCGCTATGATTCCATGACCGCACTGGAAGTTATATGGCAAAGAGCTTTATTTTCCTGAGCGGATTTTCAACCAAAATTTAGTAGGATTTAGCTACTGTGTGAATCTCGTCAAAATTTGTTGACTGAATCAGAATTTATAGGGCCAAAAGCAGTTATTTTTCTTAGTCATTTTTCAAGATGGCACCACTGGCACAGAATTGCCCAAATTTTAAAATCGCCCAAAATTGCCCAAATTTCAAAAATTCTATCAGACCTGGTCCTACTTCAGACCAATACATTCTGTAAATTTCAACTGTATCTAATTATTGGGTCGTGAGTTCCCGTGAACAGAAGCTTTTGATGCTAAAAATATAGGTAAATTGGGGAAGGGTTACCGTTCTTGCCCGTTGTAAAATTTCAAATGTTTAACTTTGGCTATGTAGGCATAGCATAATATTTATATATGCGTTGCTTTTTTTTCGAAAAAATGACAATTTTTCAGGAGAGTCGATGATTTGAAGGTTTTCACTTTCAGCACCTGCCTTAGCTACAGGGTTGCCAACACGCTCATCAAAAGCAACACAAATTTACAAATATTTGATAGCTCTGTCAAAAGTTATCCAAATTTTCCCGATCTCTTTTTAGGCACCGAGTGCATACATAGGGTTAAAAAAAATTCCAAAACATTACCCGATTCACATTAAGAACACGTTCAAAATTCATTTCACTAACTTAATTTTTGCAATAATCATTTGTGGACAGAATAATAGGTATATTAAAAATATCACTAAAATGACCTCCGGTGCTTAAATTCACATTTAGTGATACCTGCACCTATTTTGTATATACACAAATGTACCCTGAAAGTTTCAGCTCAATTGGATGGCGCGTTCGCGAGAAATAGTCATTGAATTTATTTGACGATATATATATATATATATATATATATATATATATATATATATATATATATATATATATATATATATATATATATATATATAGATATATATATATATATATATATATATACATATATATGGAAATATGAATTTTCGGCCAAATCGATTTTCATACTAATGTTCTTCGAACATTAGTAAAAAGCTTCAATGTCTGGAGATTGTGTAGATGAAGTCCTCAAACCTTTCACAATTTCCTATTGAAACAAACTCCGCTAATCCCCGTAGCCAAAGTAGTCAGCTGTGTGATTATTTGTTGCACTACCTTTGATTAATCTAACTCAAAAAAGGGCCGGGTTTTGACTTTGCGACGAATTCAAAGCTCAAGCAGTTGCCTTAAAAGGAACTCATAATACTGACATGCATATTCAAATCAATTTTGAAAACAAGGTATTTCCGAGTATTAATATGCATTTTTAGTAGTAATATGCATTTTTTCGCATAGACGATAAAATGTAAAAATGTTCATTAAACGATATGCATAAATTATAAGCTTGAAAAATGTAAAATCTTACGAAAGAGTTAATTGATAACAAATTTATCAGTAACATTAAATCTAAGAAAACACAAAGAAAAAACAAAAACTAAAACAAATGGAAATTTCTTCACAGATTCGTAAAAGTAAAGTCTTTCCTTTTGTACTCCACCTTAGAATTTCATTCAATATACTTGTCGTATTTTAAGGCAAAGAAAAGCACTTTGAAAGCTTTCAAATAATTCCAAACATAATAATTTTAAAATTTATTTAGCTTATTTTTTTAGTTCAAAAACTAAATTATACTATGCAATCACTTTTTCAGTTCACTCACTTCATTTTGATACACTTCATAAACAGTTGCCAGAAAATACTTCACTGTATCCTACTTTTTTGCTGGTAATATCACCGCTAGTATACGTCGTGGAATATTGAAAAATCGTATTTCAATATCATTCAACATTTTATGTTTGTTGTTGTTCTGGAAAGTTTACTTCTTCGATTTTCTACTGGAAAAAAATGTGATTTCTAATATCAATATCCAACCGCGATGCTCACACACTCCTGTAGACCCTCTGATTTGCATCGTAATCAAAATAATACATGATTTAATTTTCCTGTATCTTTAAGGCTGATTGTTTGCTTGACCAGTGATTAAAGTAATTGCATTGTACAAAAGATCAATCGAAGCATTACCTTGTAAATCCCACAAATGTATATAAATACTCACAAAATATACATACGTATGTATGCTCTATAATTCACTAGATTCGTAATCAGAGCCGTCCAGATTTTGGAATGGGGTCTACTGCGATTAACAAGGACATTCGCTCTCCTCGAAACCATATCGGACTACGCTCATCGGCATACTAAAGCTGAACGCAGATTCGCATTGATGACGTTTCGGACCGGTTGTCAGGAGAATCGAACCGATTTAATTGCCATGTCATGGCGTTATTACTGAAATAATGAGTAGATCAAGCATTCAAAGGCGACTTAGCGGGTAAAGTACACTCGTTTATTGCCATAATACTATAATTCAATTAAAACGTTTGAGTAGCTCGTAGCGCCAAAAAAAAACACAGTAAAGTTGAACTTTTTTCAGTTTCGCTTGGGCGAGTCAATAATTAGACAATTATAATTGGAACAAGGGGTTCGAAGTGAATATTACACTTCATATTTTTTCAAGCTTGAAAAAGAGTTCGCGGAAAAGATATTGATTTACTCTAGAAAAGCAAATTGTTTGGTTTAACAACTCATGCTGTCATATTTTCGTACAGAGCAGTTGTTCGAAAGACAAAGGTATTCAAGATATGAAGATTTTTCCGATTATTTTGTTGCATGGAATAAAAAAAAGAAAAACAAAGGTTTTTTAACTGTTGTTCTTCACAAAAAAACGAGGAGTTTAGGACGGAAGTGCTGCCATTGTCACATTGCTCCAAAAGAAGATTTGAAGGAAACGAAGTTCTCCTATGTTTCACGGTTAGATGCGCAGTACATAGATTAAGATTTATAACGGAACTGTCCAAATTGTTTCTATTAAAACTGGAGGTGTGGCAGGTGCGTAATATATTTTTGGTGGCTAACCAAGATAAACTGGCCGGAAAAGTCAACTGAAGTCCTTCGTTCCTGCTCATTAAATAAAATACCCACCTAATATCGCCTATCACGAAACAAGTAATTCTTAATATTAATGATATATTGATATTAGCTAAAATATTATAATACCGCTGAAATAATATATTCGTATTAAGTAATACTATCGAATATTAGTGCTACCTAGTGCTTTCGTATTCTCAGGGGTTTAACACATCGTCTACACTCTTCTTGAAACAGCGAAAATTTTCGAGTTGACTTGAAAACTCACGCAAGTTTGTTATAACGCACGCCATCTTATCCATATTAGCCAAATAACCCAGCATATTCTGATTGGTGACTTTGTCTTTTTCTATATTCAAGTTGGCACTAAGATTAAGGATAAGATTAACTACTCGCGGATATTCTTAAGAAAAAGCCCCAAATCAGGTGCTTAATATGATCTCTCATGGGTTATAGTTAATCATCGGCGGCATGTTGTACAGTAAGTTGCCAATGCGTTGTGCTCTGGGTTGCGCTGGAAGTTCTATTGCTGACTATGATAGTATGACTGCAGGGATCAACGATATCAACTGGTTCTCTCGACATTAATGAAGGCCTCTTACCTTTTATTAATCGTATTTCCGTAGTTTATCCTCCCCATAAAAGCCCCCTTGGCTCTCGGTTGCCATAAGCACTGCTTTTCTCAGAAAAGATAAGGTGCGTGATAATTTCTTGCGCTATGCATATCATGACTATTATTATTGGCTGTGTGCCTTGGCGAAAAATAAATCTCATGATCTCTCAATATAGCTACTTTTCAAAAATAGACATTTGATGGTGATGCTTTTTCCAGTCCTCTAGAAATGTGTACTATGTTTGCGAATTTCTTTTCTTCCTTGTTTTTACCTCCTATAATGGATGTTCTCTCTCCTTTTATAATGACTGCTAGACTCTAGTGGCTGCAGTTGTCCTGACAGTATACCCAACGAATCGTGCGAGGGAATCCAGCCGCAACTCATAACAGTAAACTCGTCCTCATCGCTGTGCAATTGTCATTGAAGTTTCGACTAAATTTCAAAAAAAATATGTCAAAGCCTCGGACCAAGCAAGTCAATAAAATAAATGTCCATAGAAAACACTTTTTTCCTGATAATAAAGTCGGGTGACATTGAAAACACTTCCAACTATCGCCCCATATCGATCCTTTCTTGTTTTACTATTAGAAGAATTAGAAATTATTTATTCGATTTAGCAATGATCTATCTTTCCTGTATTTTTATCCAAATGACTTGTCTCTCAATTCCTGGAACTGCACCGAAACAGGATTATATAAATGCTTGGTGTATGAAAGACTCTCTCCCTATTACATTGGCTTTTGAATATTCTCTGTGAGGTAATCTGTTGCTTCGTGTTGTTAGTCTTGGGCTTGGCGGTAAATTCAATTTTGGTTTAGACGCATATTATATTTCCACTAGGAAATATAATATGCGTCTAAACCAAAAGTTACTGGTTTCGTTCTTCGCTGTTCACGCTGCTCCTTGAATATGTACACTTGTGTTCGTTTGCTTACCTTTTTAGTTCGATGCTACCTTGAGTACTACTTCCAAAAATGATCTTCTAGTTTCACATACTTTTCAGATGGCATTGGATCGGTTCGACACAAGTTTACTCATTGCCCCCTGTTGTTCCTATGAAGATCATTTTACTTTCCTGTGTCTCTCTTCCCAAAGCATCTGCAGATTGTGCCTCGATCAATATTTTTCTTACAAATTTTTTAATGGATTTTTCCACCCTTTAGCTAGACACCGAGATGTCTTCAATATTTTGTGTTTTTGTAATATTCTCGAGTAGGTTAGATTAAATTGTAAAGAGGGTTACTGGCTACGCGGCTATCATAAGGCCGCCAGTTTGGGCCCATTTGCCCATTACGCTAGGTTGTTAGAGCTGCCAAGTCACGGCTTCGCCAAACTGAATCACTAGCCACGTCTGCTAACTCTTGAAAGTGGTAAGAACCAAAAATTTTGAGGCGTTTATTATATTGGGCCGGACAATCAGAGAGAGTGTGATCGATGGTGTCTTTTTCCATCTCGCACCTCTTGTATGAATTGCTGGATGTCAGTCTATTTTTGTTCGCACAAGATGTGGGAAGATAGTTTCTGATGAGCTTTAACAGTTTCCTGCTTTTGCTTAGATCAGGTTCTAGCTACCCTGCAGTCTATTCTGATTTCCCATTCGGACTTTAGTTTGGCCCATATGGCAGCATCTAGTTTGCTTGGGGTATCAGCAATTGACTGTCGTACAGTGATATAGGGGCTATTACTAGCTCCTAAACCTTTCCTCACCAATTTATCGGCTTGTTCGTTGCCTAAGACCGCACTATGCCCTGGCAACCACATAACTCGGATAGGGGTGTTTCTTGCCTTTTCATTGGAGAACCACTTTGCAAGTGTCAACAATTTTTAAAGACCATCTATAAGCAAGAATGACTGCCCGGGTGTCGACGCAAATCGTCGTTGCTTTGGTTGATGTTCCGCTAATGGACTCAACTGCCATTCGTATAGCATATACTTCAGACTAAAAGACAGTAGCATGGCCCAACAGTCTACACCAAGGTGAAGGTTCAAATACGTAGAAAAGACACTCGAGCCAACTCCTGTATCCGCCTTTGACCCGTCCGTGCAAAGCCAAACGCCACAATCGGCGGCGGCTAAAGTTTTCTTCCAGTCTGTTTTTGTGGGTATCTTGACCTGGAAATTCCTGCTAATGCCTAGTACTATACTCTTCGCGAAACGAATTTAACGGTCGAATCCCATACAAAAAGAGCTTTTCAATTCATCAGTAAAGCTCATTTTGTATGGGATTTGACCGTTGAATTCGTTTCGCGTAGAGTATAGAACTAGGCATAAGATGTATTATTTTGCTCATGTGGTCTGTGTCTTCAGCAACGAGCCCGAATTTTCTGCGGCATTCTGTAAGAATACCGCTGTGGCTCCACTGATTTGAAAAACTTTTAATCGTATTGCCGCTAAGCTTGTGCTTCTAAAGATGAATCGATCCGCGGGCATCAGTCTCAGACCCATTTCCAGCCCGGCCGTTCGAGTGGTTCTTAAAGCGCCTAGAATACATATGGAAACTAATCTTTGCAGTCTTGTTAGCTCCTTGATGTTGGTTTTACTCTTCGCTGTCTTCCACCACACGATCGCTCCATTCACCAAAATCGGCCTCAGTACACATGTGAATATCTAGTATTCGGTGCTTCAGATTAATTCACTTTCACAATATTACGTTAATTTTTTTAAATTACGTTTATTTTGTTACTATAAATCAAATCCGTCTTAATATCCTTTCAGAAATTACTCGAAACTTTCGTTCAGAAATATTAATATTTGACACCTTTAATTATTCACTAAAGTATTCTCGAAAAAACGTTTCAGGTCTGTTCTCTGTTCTCACCGTTATTTTCGCATTTGTGTATTCATGTATTCGAATTTCGGATTCCTGAGTTTAACCTTGACGATACATTGTGGAGTGAATCAATAGGAATTCTAAGATATTTAAATTTCTGCGGGCACACGTTTCAAATACTGGAAAGTTCTTTCCGACAATTTATTTGGACTTATGTTAAATTGTGAAGAAGAATGAAAGTGACGTATGTATCGATATCTAAAGATACTAGTAAGAGCTAGTATGAAGGCGTACTTAATTTCCATGTACACCATCTGTTGAAATTTTCATTTTTTGCAATCGTGTGCCCGAAACCCGATACGACAGATTTGCGAAAGATGCACTCGTGCAAAATTCGGTCACGAGTTGCTTCTTCCATTTCGTCAAAAGACGTCGAATGTAGGAAAGCTCCGAAGGAAATTCGCTGAGGTCGCATGCTTAGTGGATGGCTAAAGAAATGGAGTAGAGTACGATATTGCTCAAACGAGTGCTGCTTGTATTGTGCGTGGGCTCGTGGAGATTGTAAATATAGACAGCTGTCAAATAATGTCATATGACGCCATTCTCGCTGAGTGTCTATCCCTAGGAGACAGCTAACCGCTGCCGCCCTCGCGAATCGAGCGGATCCGTCCTAAGTCAATCCGAGCTGAACTATGAGGTGGCAACGCCGGCCTCAAACGCCCTTAAGCGGAACCACCAACGGAGGCGAACAGACGAGCGAATGGAGTTTCGTAATCGCTGTACCTTATGTAATTGACAGTTTGGATGTGGAGTACATGGTTTCTGTCACCCATGTGCTATGTAACAGGAATTCTCGTCTCTTAGACGCAAGCCGGTAAGCTTTCAAGTTAGTCCAACCCCTAGCCCACTTGACCTGTTGAACGCAACCCCGGAAACGAAACTCCGGATGAGGTACGAACGGATGCGCTAAAGTAGCACATGCGCCTTAACTGAAAACGAAAAGCTCTCAAACGACCCCACAACGGGCGCCAGAAGTGGGAGGATGGTTCCCACGGTCGTTGGACGAATCAGCTTTTTGCGAATTCTGGAAACTGCTGCGATGGAGCCTTGACCGGTTTAATACTTACCTGAGTGGCGGGCACTGCCAAGAATTCAGTTCGTCCGGAGCTTTCTTCCTTATCGGGCGTCTTAAGTATTCGTGTGCCGTGGGCTCGCAGCCCAAGCTTCTTATTTTGGAACGGTTTCAGCGCGATAGTAGAATTTCCGCAATTAAGTGCACCTTGAGATTGACACTGCAGCTTTCGTCGCAATTTGCTCTGCATTTGTTCTTGACTATATTTGTGGGATACGCGGCTCGTTTGGAAGTGAATGTCGTAGGCGTTTTGCGATCGCTTTACAACTCGCAAATGCTTTACTATGCGCTTTTTATTGCACCAGCATTCGCGATGCTATGTATCAGATAATTATGTTTGCACGTCGTCGTTTTCGTCAAGGTCACGTTCATCTTTATCAGTTTGTCCAGTAGGCAGCATCTTGGCTTTGGGAGCGCGACACACGCTGCCTACCACCTGAATATATCTCCATTATCCAATGAAACGCTTGATTAGTGGCGAACGTTGTTGTGAAACTGAAACTTTAAACTAAATTGTTAGAATTATTGTTGCGAAATCGCTAGTTTATGTTTGTAGTGAAATGTATTGTTTGAGGTGCATCTGAAGACACAAGGTGAAAACATCAATCGACAGTGAAATGATATGATATTTGTGATCGAATTGCAAAATCCAAAAATAGAAAATGCTGTGATGTTATGTTACCTGCTGCATGATGTTGTTGAATTAATACAGTGCTTCGTTACAATATGTGCGGTTTTGAGTGACATTACAGTGAATTCCGGTTTAATTCGTATTGTTGTCAGGATTTACAATGTTCGATTAATTACATATTTGGATATTATATTGAATCTCAATTTCGCGCTGCAAGGTAGATTTTCTGATAATTCCTGAAACATATTGTGGCTGTACGTTTACAACTTTTATCGCTCGTAGACATAAACATTCTTTGTAATATTTTCGAGCACATGTGCAACTAAACGGTGTATGGAATTATTTGCATGGAATTCGACGTCTTGAGCTAGTAGCAGGTTTCAACGAAGATTTTTTAGCAAAATTAATTGAAAGTATAGCTACTTAAGTTTGTCGAAGATTTTTTCGAAATTATTAATTTATGGACACAATATTCCACTATATCTTGATGTTTCTCTTTGATATGTGCGAATATTTAACTAAATAGTTTCTTACTTACGTTCGTTTATTGTCTGAGTTGAATGAAAAAGAAAAAGTTGTGTTAACAGCTTACGACTTATCGATATTCAAGAATTCGCGCAGTTTTTTTGTGTTTGTTTTAATAATTCCAAATATTTTATCTTCCTGCTTCTATGTATTAAATATTTGATGTTCCCCAATGATTTCAGTTTGACACAATCTCTGAAATAGTTACAATTTTCCCGTTGAACGATGCACATTCTTTTCCATTCTCTATGACGATACGGATGTTTTGCAGTCCTAATCTTCAGATTTTGGAGGTTCTGTTTGTATTTGTGGAGCAAAAGCTACATGAAATTTCTAATGCTATAGAAGTCTCTAAAAGCGAAAAGTTGAAATTGTTTCTGAACAGAATTGACTCTGTAATTGTGGAGCTCAAAAGCTGGGCTCCATTTTATGTAAGCGTATTTAAGCAAAGGCTGCACCAAAATGATATGTAAGGACTTGGTAACCCATATATTTTCGAAATTTGTTGCACGTCTCTTAATGAAACCGAACTGATTATTAGCCCTGGACAGGATTTGGTCGTTGTGGAATTTGAAATGCATTTCGTTTTCCAATAGTGTTCGGCTTAGTATTGGAAAATAAAATTTGACAATAACATGATCTACCCTGTTCAATTGAATGTTGTTGAGGAAGTAAGAATTCATTTCAACCGTATTGTATCATCTGGTACCTAAAACTTATCGCATGGTACTTGCTAACATTTAGACAGAGTTTATTAACGTTGCACCATTGCTCAAAAGATTGAAGCTTGGATTGTAGAAAGGTTGTATCAGAGTGCGTATCTACGACATGGTAAATTTTTAACCTATCTGCATCTCTGATGCATCAGAAATTAAAATATTACAGCACGGAAACCCAAGATGACTTTTTGCAGTACTCCACAAAATGCGAAAGCTCTTTTAGATAAGTCACCAGCAAGACAAGAGCCAATTAAGTACCCAGATAAACCAAGATTAAGAAGCATATGTACGAAAGTCTGATGGTCAAAGCGTTACTAAAGTCGATATTTGGCTCTACCTTGTTATTTGACAGGGAACATCAGAAAATATGATCACCACAAGAGAAGAAGTAAATCTGCCCTTAAATTCATGTTGCTGCTGGCTATCCTTAATGGCTATCAGCTAATCGTTTACCACCACTTTTAGAAATAGGTGTAAGATTAGCGGATTTCCAAAAATACAGAAAAACGCCTGATAACAATAATTTGTTGAAAATTATGTGCAGATGGGATTATAATTTGATCTTCACATTGAACTCTGAACTAATTTTCCTTGCCGGGGTTGAGATCATGAATAGTTTTGGTAATTGTGTCATTTGCCAGGAGGACTCTGTCGGTAAGAGGTGTTGAGGTAGTTAGTAATTAGTAAAGAGTTTAGTCGGAAATAAGATCTTATCTGATAAGGAATTAAGAACTATAAACCGCAGTCAAATAAATTCAGCTTTATTTGTAGAAGCAATAGAGGCTCTGAATGAAATAGGGGCACAAAAAATTATCATGCTCATATATGTAGATCTCAAGCCTTGAGCGATAGTAAAGATGTGTTAAATTGCTCTATTTACAAAGCGGGGATCGCAGAGAGTAGTTAGAGCAAAAAGCAGTTTACAGTAGCAGTGATTTTAATCACAGTTGCGATCGCAGTGTCATTCGTTCAAAAACTACTTGCTGCCTTTGATTGCTCGTTGTCTGTGATTGCTCGTTGTGATTGTGATGCTTGTGATTGATATTGCTTTCTGTCTATGATTTCTATTGCTCACTGCCTGTGATTGCCATTGCCTGGATCATACGATTGCAAGGCGACTGTGGTTTGTCTTGGCGATAAATGCTTATGCTAGAAAAAGATGTCAGGTGGTATGAAATACGTTGCTGATATTGAAATACGTTGCGGGCTTTAATACAGCACTATCCACCAATGTCAAATATACGATGTTTGCAATCTTTGTTAGAGGATGAAAAGCAAAACAAAAGAATATATGAGTGCATGAAATGTTCTGTTCTGCAAAAGAGCAGTGAGAAACTGAACAGTACAAACAAAGAGCAATGGTATTGTTCATTGTTCTTTTCAAAATTTATTGTTCTGATAAAGAGCAGTAAGCAGTTGAACAGCATGAGCAAAGAGCAATCACACTACTCACTGCTCTTTTCAAAGAACAGTTCGATCAGTTGTAGTGATCGCAAGAGCAGTCACAGCCCTAAACGATACCAAGTAAAGTGTCTAAAATGTCTTACAATTTGTCCCATTCTGTACTACGATTTTACAAAGGCCGATGTTTTCAAGGAAATCAAAATATGGGGAAAGAAAAATATCGAAAGTTGAGAATAAAATCGAAAGGTTTGAATTATTCAAAAGAATGTCTCGACTTCGATAGCAAAAAAGTAACACTAGAAGTTTTTCTCTGCAAAATAGGCATAACTGCCCCGTATGGAGACGTGACAGATAAATTTCCTTGCCAAAAGTATCTCAGCAGAATAGGGAAGGAGCGGGACGGCTGTTGCAGACACTATGGTAAAGTGGTAAAGAATGTGGAATACCCTCTCTCACTATGTCCAGCACTAGCGGAACTGACATTTGTGATCCTTAACTCTGCTCAAATCAAGCAATCAATGAAAAAATGAGAAGATGTAGCTCTGATAGCTTTAATATTGATTGAATCATGGCATATCAGTGATGATTCTCGATAACTGTTATGCAGAGAACTCAACGATATGCAGAGAACTCAACGAGGTTCGTGAAACGAGATCCGATCGTAGTCTGTTTTCAGTACTATTGTATTCTCATTTAGATTCTTACTGCTGCATCTGAGGAACATTATTTGCAAGCCTGCTGATAAGTTTCTCAGTACTGTGTTCGCTTGCTTTTCAATGAAAACATTAAAAAGTTAATTTGGCATGACCGATTAAATATGGGGTAGTATTTTCTTGGCAAGCAAAAGTCGTACCTGTAAAAGAAGAAAATAAAAGCTAACAGAAAATAAAATAGCTAATAGAAAAGCTACTTTTATCTCTGGGCTTAACATCTTGCTGGGATACTTGTTGACTTGCTGCGTAATAATATAAGGCTGCTTTCACATTATACGGTTCCGACCGTACGGCAAAAAACCGTACGGTGATATTTAGCTTGTGACAAAAAAAAAACCGTACAGAAACCGTATAGTGTGAACGTGTTACTCATTCGGATTTATACCGTACGGTGTTTTGCCGTACGGTGAAACCGTATAGTGTGAAAGCAGCCTAAGCGTAGTATCGTCATTAATATAAGCAAATAAGTACCAATACAGAGCATTCTTGTCAATGAAAAATTTTTTTTGCACACTTTTTCGTAATGAGCTTTTCACAAAGTGTTTCTGATACCGTAATGAAGATAAGTCTGTTAAGAAACTTTTACATGAAAATTTTTTCAAGGAAAGTAGGTATAAATAAAGAATCTCGTTTACAAATAGTGCTACTCGAATAGTAATATTTTCAATGAATTGGATAGGAAAAATCATCATTTGAAATTCGCTCAATTTTGGCCCCTAAATAGCCAGTTGATTTTTGACCATCGAACTTCGAAATCTCATTATATGTAGTTCGAAAATCATCTTGTCTGAGTACAGTGTTCGAAGAAACAGTTCAGCTCAACATAATAGCTGATGTTGATTTAATTCCGATTGACGCATTCATGTATATGCAATCACACGTGTTTACTTGAGTGAAAACGTTTAGTGCCGAAAGAATAGAATTACATAGCTACTCTAAGATAATTTGAAATTCAATTTACTTGGAGTATTTCTGTCTGATTTACATCTGATCGATTCTGCTCGATCGAATCAAGTAGTCAACCTTTGTCCTTGAAACTCGTCGAAATCGTATATGCAAATCACTTGAAAATACAGATATCTCTAGATGGATCACAGAAAATCTCTGACATCAACAAACAAAGTGAGAATATTATGCAATGGCAACATTGTATCTACATGGCTTTGCGGTTTGAAAAACTGATAAATGAAGAATGAATATATGACGGTTTTTGTAATTCAAAATGAAGCTTAACAACTATATAAAAGCTAGTAAAAATGACAAAACACTCTTTGTTGATCATATTTAGATGTCGAAAAGCCATCAAAAACAGTAACAGCCTCCACAATACAAACAGGATAGTAACATCTTAAAAAAGCAATGTGAGTAAGGTTCTCAACAACCCCTATGTAAGCAAAAAAAGATATTTGATAAACACTCTCTGCAGCAATTGAAAAAAGGGGGACGGACGGCATCATTTTATAGATGCTCTAAGTTCAGCCAACTCCATGACTCGTCCCAACTTAGTTCAATGATCGGCAATTGTGTCTTCAATGGTTAGGTCCAAACAGCTACCTAGGTCTCTACACATCTTACTAAATGGTACTAAACTTTCTTGGGCTAGTCTTATGCTTCTCATAATACCCAATCGTAAACACTACTAGAAGTATGCAATAATGAAATAATCGCAGCTTAAGACTCAAATGGCCATTTTACACAATGGTCCTTGATTTAATGAATGAAATTGTCTGCTTTAATAGCTTTGAACAATGTAATCCGTTTTTTGAAAGCTTTCCCTAATAATATTGTCTTTGATGTTGGAGCCCTGCAAGCACAATATACTCCAGAAAAGAATCCAGTACCATAAGTTTTTATCGACTTTATGTTAAATCCATATCAATATCACATTAAAAAGAACATTTTCGATTGCACTTCGATTTGCATCCCTTATCACCTTCTCGTGTAAGTAGATGAGCTATTTCTTGCGAAATCGACTTTATCCGTAATATTTGTTTTTTCTTGTTGTCATTCTGGTGTGTGTCGGTTTTATATTCTCCCTACTTTTGAATGGAATGCTGCATCTTCGACCGTCATCTTGAGCAGTAGTATCTCGCTAATTAATTAATGAATTAACCTTACGATCTCTTATCTTTTATAATTTTCTTTTTTCTTAGTTCCTGTGCTCTCTCACGTTTAACCTTCTGTTCAGACCTTCTGTACCTAGAAATTTCCCGGTCAGCTTCTCTTGATTTAAAACCAAAAACGAAATTGACAGTAAAAAAAAAGCTTGAAAATAGTTAGCACACTGAGAAAACACATGACGCCAGACGCCATAATTTATAGACTTCTGGCGCCATGTACATAGTCGATTTAGGGATTGTGATAAAATATAGCGCCACACGCCATAATACATGGCGAAACGTACATAGGCCTACACACCATGTACTATAGTCCTCCACGCCATGTACATGGCGTGACGGACTATATTACATGGCGTGGAGAGCTATAGCACATGGCGTGGAGGACCATACTGTATGGCGTGGAGGACTATACTGTATGGCGTGGAGAACTATACTGTATGGCGTGGAGGACTATACTGTATGGCGTGGAGGACTATACTGTATGGCGCGGAGGATATAGTACATGGCGTGGAGGGCTATAAGCATAGCGTCTGCTCCTATGTACTATGGCGTGATATTTTATCAAAAATCGACCGATTTCGACTATGTACATGGCGCCAGAAGTCTATAAATTATGGCGTCTGGCGCTATGTGTTTTTTAAGTGCATCTGAAGATGATCCAGTTCGCATCCAACAAAAGGCCACGAGCCTTCTCAGTTCTGAGCACCTGGAGGTAGAGCAGTTGATGTTAGGTAATGGAGTTCTATCGACGAAATTCCCGAGGGATAAATGACATCAAAGCCCATTCCCTCTCTTATACTCATGAAGCTTGCTGTCATTTATACATTTCCTCACACAGTATGGCTGCGAGTTATAATTGTAGTGCCTTGAACCATATTACATGGCTCATGGCACTATGTAATATGGCGTGTGGGGCTATAATTTATGCGCCATGTAATTATGGCACTGGGAGCCATACTGCATGGCTCAGGGTACTATGTACATAGCGTGTGGGACCATAAATCCTGCGCCATGTTACATGGGACCACGCGCTATGTAGATTCTGACATTATGGCGCTGGGAGCCATATTGCATGGCTCAGAGTACTATGTACATGGCGTATGGGACCATAAATAATGCGCTATGTTACATAGCTCTGGGCGCCATGTGAATTTTTTTCAGTGCATTTAATTCATCTGCTTGCCTTTGATGGTTTGAAAAAAGAGAGTTTGTTACCTTTGTTAAATCCATGCTGATCTTGACCTGAAGTAGATAAAAGACTAAATTCTTCTGTAAACTATGCTCTCATAAGTCATAGGTCTTAGTAAAACAGAGACGGCAATTTGAAAAACATGAGGTGGGACGGTAGTTTGAAGCACATGTCGGATCACCAGCATTATATCTTGGGAAAATGCTGGCAATTTTTCAAGGCAAAGGAAGAAAGCCAGAAAATATACTTATATTAAGCAAGCTGGAAAGAGGGATTCACACTGACGTCGAATGTGATTAAGCTAGGATATTCGAAATACTGCCAGAGCTTCAATTTCTGAGGGTTTAGTCTGGAATAAATTTTATTGAGAAAAAGACGTAGAAAGAAGATTTTGGAAAGGAAGCAGCTATTTTTTATTTAGTTAGGCACTAAGGGAGAAACAGATCAACACTGATGAAAAATGATGATTTAGCAATATTAGACAAAGCAAAATCTAGAATTTTATTATATATTTATTGGAAAGAGGGAGAAGGAGCAAGCTGCGAAAAACAATGATTTTATGAATGAAACATTACTAGCCGAGGGTATAGCCCGGTAGGCACATCTCAGCCTAAAGACGGCGGCTTATAGTCGACACATATCAGAACTTAGATGGCCGGAAGGCAGCGATTAAATTAAGAGGAGAGTTTCGCGAAGCATCTTTTATTGAAACACTGCCTAATGTTTTAGCAGATGGTATTGAAATGCGCACAAAAATAAAGTCAACAGGAGGACATAAAGGGAAATATCGTTAAAGTGTTCCGTGGAGTGCCTTGTGAGTACCTATGAGAATAATTTCACTATCAAATTTACCACAGAACAAACGGAATACAATGCACTGAGGTAAATCTTTTCAAACGTATCATTAATGAGTCACGTCCCCGTTAAATCTAAATAAATATATAATCTTAAGGGGGTATTCTGGTCTAGAAATTTGATCAAATCGATTTTTTTTTGCATATTTACAAAGTTTAGACCTTTAAGAATAAGCTTTTAAAAGGATTTCCGGAAATTCGAATTATTTTTGGAGTTACAGCTATTTTTGTGACACGCCAACTAACTGCCCGAAACGAGACTCCAAGTTCTAAACGCGTTTTTCTCGGAACTACTTTTCCCGATACGGTTGACATGATATCTCTAGTTGCAATAAACTGATTTACGTGAAATTTTGTACAACCCCTCTTAACTCTATTGGTTATCGTCTGACGTAGGGATTTTTCAAAATTTTTTTTCTACTATTTATTAAAAATCCCCAAAGTTGAAAAAATGAGGCAAAAAACCGACTTTTTTTTACATGGACGCCATTTTGTGAAAAAAAAGTTTTTTCAAATCGCCTACGTCAGACGAATCTCACATTCTTTTTATTACAGAATTCACCTAAAATGTATGTTTCGGACCACCAGGCAGGTTGGAATCATGTCAACCATGAGACAAGTTTTTTTTTCAGCCTTCACTTCGCCGGCCTGTCTCTACGTCAATTTTATTTTTTTTTATTTTTTGTACTTTCAAAATGTTAATAAAAGACTGGTAAACAAATATATCCCAAAAATATTTATGGTTTTTTTTCATTGCGTCCGTAAAATCACCTCAAAATCAAGCCTCTAGACCAGAATACTGCCTTAAGCTAAAGTTGCAGAAATTCTAAACTGATTAGTCTTGGTCCTCAAACTGCGGAATTTTTTCGTTTGATATAATGTCTGAGTTCCTTTTGCTTTACTAGCCCAGAAATCACCCGTTCTTGGCTTTTCAAGGGCACGATACGTAAAATTTGACACAGTCCTTCTCACGGCTAATATCTATGTATGTATGGTAATATCTATGTATCTGATATAGTGTGGTAATATCTATGTATCTGATGTCATTTGGTTAGTATGTTTGCATGCACTGACATTATCCAGTCTGCCTTGGATTGAAAACAAATTGTATTTCGGTCGCCATTCTTAAATTTCCGCAATTTTTTTTTTGTATTGATATATCACTTAATATCATTTCAAACGTATGTATATACACAACCTATTCTCTACGCAGTAGTATTATTGATTTGATTTTTGTTAGCTTTTATTTTCCCCCAAATACTAATTTCTGCAGTTAATAAAATTAATGGTTTCTTGCTTATGGCTAGGATAAAATACTATTTCACAAATCACTTTTCTAACCATCTGCTCTCCCTCGTTGTTAACAACAAAAATCTCCCCTGAATTTGTTCTCACGTGCACTTTCTAACTGAACCGGCATGGTTTGTTTGGTACTCCGCTTTCAAAAGCAATGTTTTTTTTGGTCTAAAATTGAAATTTCAAATAACCGAAATCTCCAACTTATATTTTTGAAATCATCATACTAATATCAATTTAGAAGTCTTAATTTATTTTCATTTTCATTCAATAAGTGTTGACATATATACTTATTGGCAATATATGGGCGCAAGGCCCCCATTATATTCAAAGTACGAGGGCAGTTTGTCAAATCCATGACTTTTTGAACTTCCCGCGCAGCAACTTTGAATATAATACTGCTCCTCCTCAACTGCCATTTATTACGAAACTTTTGAGCAAGCTACGTCATTTTGTTTATGTTTGGCAGCCATTGAAAGCAGACAACTTCGTGTTTATTAATCAAAATGGAAAAAAGTGAATTTCGTGTTCTAATTAAGCACTACTTTTTGCGAAATAAAACCGTTACCGGAACCAAAGAAAAGCTTGATAAATACTATGGATACTCAACTGAGTGGGGTACATCACATTTTACACGAATATTTGGACATGAAGAAGCTATCCGCGAGATGGGTGCTGCGATTACTCACACTTGACCATAAGCGCAACCGTGTGACCACTTAAAAGGAGTGTTTGGCAATATTTAGCTGCAATAAGAACGAGTTTTTGCACTGTTTTGTTACCGTAGTCGCAACATGGATCCATCACACCACACTAAAGACCAAGGAACCAAACGTCATGGTCACGGTCACTATTTTTTTTAGGATGCGCGCAGTGATTACCTTGAAAAAAGCCAAACGATCACCGGCGAACATTATTCAGAGCTTTTGGAGAGATTTGATTTGAAGCAGAAACGACCGCATTTGGCGTAGAAAAAACGACTGTTCCATCGAGACAATGCGCGAGTGCACACGTGTGTAGTCACCATGGCAAAAATCCATAAATTGGGCTACGAACTGTTACTCCATCCAGCATATTCTCCAGATTTAGCCCCCTGCGACTATTTCCCGTTTCCAAACATGAAAAATGGCTGGGCGGTAAGAAATCTGGGTCATGGAAGCATATTATTTGGAAGGGGTAAAAAAATTGGAAAAACGCTGGCTTGAATGTATCGAGCTAAATGGAGACTACTATTTTTTTGCCGAAAGAATAATCGTTCATTCAAAACGTTTCGGACTTATTAAACTACCCCCGTATCCTTGGAAATAGAGCTAAGTATCGCTTTCTCGTTAGAATCATCTTATCATAGATTAATTATATTTGTATTGCATTTTCCGCCAAAGCTTTTAGTTCAAAATTTTTGATTTCACTTTGGCTACTTACTAAATCATCTTGACTAGCTTCTTAAACTTTGACTTTGCCCTACCAACTCCGTTATTCATTCGTTATTCATTCAAAATCTGCAATCAATTTGCATTTTGATAAGCGATAAATAAGACTTTGTTGTTTTTTTTAATTGGAAATCAACAAATATTTGCCAAAATTGTTCATTCTAGTAACGATTACACGCTATGGTTTTTCTTACTCAAACGCAGTTTCAGTTAAAATAATTCAGAGTTGAAATTCGTACAGCCACATTACTTATCCAAAAAAAATTTAAGCACCATAACTTATGTAATTGATTTTACTATTCACGCTAAAACAATTAGATTCCAGATTTAATAAATCAATTAAGCCCAGACCGTTCAAAATTGAAATGTATGTGATAAGTTCCTGATCAATGCAATGGAAACCATTTTAATCCTCACACATATATCCTAGTAAACAATGAAGTGTAAATGAAAAAAAAAACATCACAAAACACCCGGTAGAAATTAAGAAATTTTTAAACATGGTGGCTCGCAACTTTTCACTGCAAGATCTTTCATACTCGCGCCTCCTACAAGTACCCGACGAAGAACGTGAATTTCTCGCTCTTGAGGAACTCAAACCGTACCAATTGACAGAACTTGGCATTTCAGCCCGAAGTCCGCTAGAATCCGATCAGAACAATCAGCCGCAACCGACCAACGCTGAAGTGAACTCAGTGAGTGATTCAGCAGGAGCAGTAGTCAATTCCAGTAGCGATCCTCAAGAAAGCACGGGAAGTGGTCAATACGGGCGAGTTTACTACGACTTAAATGCACAACAAACTACGAAGTAAATAAATTTGTTACCTACTTACCATTCATCGATGAGAATTACTAACTTTGAGCTTTTCAACAGTGGTAGCTGTGGCACCTCGATGTACATGCAACCCAGCGACATGACACAGACACGTCATCATGTTGATCCTTCCACCCTCGGAACCCAGATTGAACCTCGTTCAGCTGTTGTTGGCTCGACGACTGATCAGCAGCAACAGCAAAGCAATCAGCAACATCAACAGCAATTGTCAGCACAGCAACAAATATCATCGAACTCGCATCCGCAAACTCAACGACACCATTCCCAGTTAGGCAGCTCACGGAAACGGAAATGTTCCTTGAAGTAAGTATGAATATTTTTTTATTAATTAAATAACCAGAACATAAATATTTTGGTTCTGTGATAAAACCCCTCATTTTAATTTCATCATAAAATGTCACTTGATATTTAACGAATTAGATAGATACTTTTTGAATTACAGAATAGATTGTGCATTCTGTATGTCAAGAAATCGCAAGTGGTATACTTGTTGCCGTCTGTTCTCGTCGAATCGAATTGATTTTCATTTGTCACGTGCGAAGTATCTTATACAACGAAGATAGTTGATAAGATAGAAGCAACAGTATTCTGAATACAAATTTATGTAAAAGTTTGCAAGGAATCGTTTATTTTTTGCATCACATATAAATACATGCCATCTGCATTATTTGAACTGAACCGGACAGAGTAGGATGTACGGAAATCGTTTTATATCTGTCTGGATAGTCTATTTTATCTATTTTCTATCTGTAGCAACACCGTACGCGACACTTGGGATTCAAAACGGGTTAGCCTCGAACAGTCAGTAGTGGACCTATAATTAAGTTGGCAGTCCGCAGAGATTTACTCTGCTCATGTAGGTAAATTTTAACTATTTGAAGTTCTAACAAATTTGATGAGATACAATTAACGGCATTTACGTTTCGATGAGTCCTGATTCTAGTAAATAGTCTAATCAATGTGGTAAAATATATTAGATGCGGATATAAGTATGAGGATATTTAATTTATTGCTGAGTAATTTCTACTTCAAAGTAGCTGTGTCTTCTTGGCTGGATTTATTTGTTTATTAAAACTGCATTTAACAAAATAATCCAATAACAAAATAAGATAGTATTAAGGATTATAAATATAAAATCAAAACTATAAAAACAAAGAAAAAAATATATTCACAGTATAGAATATCAACGTGTTTTTTAAATGAATGAAAAGACATAGATAGAGAACTAAACTGGTGCTTATCATGGCTTTTTTCCATTCTGGATACAGGTGAATAAAAGTAATTAAGAATACGAGCAAAGGAATTAAAATATTAAAAACGGAATGAGTTCTTATCGGGCGATCAGACATACGCAAGAAGTGAAACACATGAATCTTTGAGGTGAGTGAACCAAGATACAATTTGTAAAGATGACATTTATCAAGGAATATTCTGCGGATACTCAACGTGTGGAGGTTCAAAAATAGCAGACGATTATCATCAGGACGATGAAGGACATTAAGCTTGTATATAACGCAACAAGTAAACTTACGCTGATCGAATTCAACAGCATTAGACAAGCACACGAAACGAGGAGACCACATTTGGGAGCAATATTCAACAACACTATGAACAAAGGAAATAAAAAGACAAAAACATGCGTCAATATCAGCCACAGAGCGTGAGCAGCACAGGACGAAACCAGCTACATTCGATAATTTAAAGGCGGTAAAAGAAACATGCAGATCAAATTTTATTTTCAGATCAAAAAGTTCTTCATGTTGACCTGGATGCTCCAAAAGCATATAATCATCAGCATATAAAAGATAATTAGACGTTAAGGTTTAATATTAAACATTAACAAACAAAGTGAAAAGAAAGTACCAAGGTTGGAACCTTAGAGAACGTCAGACGAATGATAGAAAAGAAAGGAAGAAAGATTAAAAACAACGCGTCAGGTGCGATTACGGATGTAGGAAGAAAGCCAGGCAACAGGGCTACTGGAAACATCCATATTACATACCTTTTCCAACAACACTGTGAGGTTTACCCTGCTAAATGCCTTCACAAAGTTAGTGTAGATTTAAGTTTGTAGACCTTTGTACAATGAACAGGCGACGAAGTTGTTGAGCTCGACTGAATTATGTCTATTAATACTATGAATTCTTTCATGCACGATTCGCTCAAGCAACTCAGGGGTAACAATAGAGGTGTGTGATAGGATGGTAGTTGGCAATATAACCAATTTCTCTCGATTTTGAAATCGGGAAAACATTGCCATCATACTAGCTGGAAGGAAAAACACCTACGTAAAAACACAAGTTAAATAAAATAGACAGAGAAACATATAAGGTAGGTGAAATGTTCTTAACAAACACATTTCGAATACCGTCAAGACCACTGTTCGCAGAAAGATCCAATAAAAATATAAAGATTTATAATTCAAGATGATTAGTCATCTCAATATCTACATGTGCACTCAGAAAAATGTCATTTAATAGAATCAAATTTAAATCAAAAGTTGAAATCACTTTGAAATAAAAAGCGAATCTTATTTGAATTCCACTTTATTATAAAAATTTTATTTTCAAATCAAAATTTTTCATCATTGATTTAAAAAGAAACGTATATGGAGCCAAATCATATTTGAAAATTTTTGAATCAAAAATGTTCAAATATGATTTGGCGCCATATACGTTTCTTTTTAATTCAATGATGAAAAATTTTGATTTGAAAATAAAAATTTTATAATAAAGTGGAATTCGAATAAGATTCGCTTTTTATTTCAAAGTGATTTCAACTTTTGATTTAAAGTGATTCAAAAAAAGTGTTATATGGTGAAATTTTTCTGAGTGTGGAGACGAAATATTGTTCGTGGGAGAAATTTTAGGAAGGGAAAAGAAAGAAGCGAAAATCTAAGCTACCAAATTACAAATATCTTGAAGAATAGAAACAGTAGTTTCTTCCAGCAAAAAAAGTATTAGAAAATTGGTAGCGAACGAACATACTGCTAGAAAGGCTTCGAGTTATATGTATATAAGAAAGATACGCTTCAATGTGGGCGACGTATCTACGATTCGCTTCTGCAACTGCCGCTACTCGCAAAAACCAGTAACACTGAAAAGCTTCATCAGACAAACTACCAAGAAATTGCCTTATTCGCAGCGCTTTAGAACTGCCGCAGAAAACCAAGGGCGACAAGCAACGTGACAAAGGCGAGAGACATTAGTAAAGCTAGATACAGGAGAGTTAAGGAGAAAATAAAAAGATAAACCATGGATAAAACACGCTCAAAGCTGGTGCGCTATTACTATAAGCCCTGCGATTCGCTTGCGTTTATAATTCTATTGTGTATGAAGTATGACACATTTGATATAAACATATAGCCCAGTGAAATTCGACATCAGAAAGGCGAAACTTCGGAAAAATTAGGGGAACGCTGAATTTTGCTGTGAACCTTGATACTGGCGAGTTGAGCAAAATGTCAAAAGTCTCCATCGATCCGAGTGCTGCGTTACTTTTTATACGGGGTCAAAGGTCA
>OX376373.1:28247239-28254029 GCA_947369275.1 Nemotelus nigrinus
ATTAGAGATTATATTCATCATTTCTGGAGTTAAGTGAAAATTTACAGTTAGTCAATTGTATTTTAGTGGAGCATAACATTTTCATTTTATTAATAACTAGTAATCAATCTATTTATTAGTAAACATTAAAAGTTAAAGTTTCAAAGTATGTCATAAATATAAATTCAAAACAATCGTCAATTGTAGGAAACTGGAAAATGATATTACTTTTCCCCGATTTTGGTTCTTAATTTGGTTTCCAGCGTTACGTTTACCCCGTGAATTAATTTCTGTAGAAAACACAAACTTATTGGTGATTTTCAGAAATAATGATCAGACCCATATATATATCGCACTTTACATAATCACAATGCAATAAAAAGAAAGAACTCGTAAACATTATTCTGAATACACTAAAAACAAAATTGTTGAATACATACATCTAAATAAGCAAATATTATTCAATTATAGTCGATTGCACACCAAACTAAAATCAAACAGTACGAACAACTTTGGTAATCAGGCTGACACACTTTAAAAAGGAGTATATAATATCGAAAAGCATTTTATAGAATTTCTAGAGCCAAAAAATTTGACCGGAAAAGAGCTCATAATTGTTGATGAATTAAAGAGCAATGGACTATAAATTCAAAATCGATGGCTGTAGCTCCAATATAGAGCGCAGACAATCTTTCGGGAAAAATTTGATCAAAAGTATAGGACTGCAGGTATTTTCCCCCGGTGTGCATCACATACATTAAATTTAGGTGCTAATGATGCAGCGAATTTTTTTTAGATACAATAAATTTTATCGACGTCGTCGATATATTTTTGCAGTTCGGTGAACAGATGGTGCATTCTAAAGATGAATGTTAAGATCTTAACTCTTCAGTCCTTAAGTGATACAAGTTTCCGAAATGTATTTGAAAAAATCCAAGCATTAGTAGCTTTAACGGAAAATGGAGATTTAGCTTTTAAACATATCGCAGTGTTGAACAAGAAAATTGCTAGAATTTTTGTTTATTATTAGTTTAATAGTATGGCATAGTAGTTTAGATAAAATCAATATTACGAGCAAATACATTTAAAGCCATTGCATATAGCTAACCACCGCTAAGAATATTTCAAAATCAAATTTAAATTTGTTGGTTGAATACCGCAGCGATTCATGGGTTCAAAGTATGCTTGTAACTGCAAAAAAATCACATTCGATTTAGATGCTCCATGATGCAATATATTTAGATGCAATCCAAGCTGCTAGTATTGAGTGAAACTAAATAACGCCAACACAATGAGTACACCAAACGGTTTGTTTTCAAGCGAGAAGAGTTCGGTGTACAAAATTTTCTAGTCATTCCCTACCTTCTCAAACCTGACCAAAAAACAGTTTGAATCTGTTATAGTAGAGCTTCATATAGTATTTTTGCTAATCTGTGGTGAGGGCGGCAAATTCTTCATAGCCACCAGGCGCCAAACACTATAGGGCCGGGCTTGGTCATGTCACCAGTAATTCTCTAGGGCTGCCAAACTGAAACATCAGATAATAAAAAAAAATGTATTTCAATAATTCTCAGTAGACAGCTTTATTTATCCATTTTTGTGCTCCATAAAACGGCCAAATTCAGAACTATTCGGACTTTTTCCTATAATTTTCTAAATGCGTGTAGAATTTCTTCCGATTCCCAAATGTCTTCTTTAACTTCCATTCATATGGCTAGTTAATCTTAAGGCTAAGTTTCATAATCATTGTCTGCACTTACAGGCATTTCATTGCATCGGAAGTTTAAATTGCATTCTACATTTATTACTAATGTTCAAAGAAGAACATTAATATTAAAATAACTTCGGCCAAAAATTCATATATATATATATATATATATATATATATATATATATATATATATATATATATATATATATATATATATATATATATATATATATATATATATATATATATATATATATATATATATATATATATATATATATATATATATATATATATATATATATATATATATATATATATATATATATATATATATATATATATATATATATATATATATATATATAGTGCCGTGCAAAACATTAGCAACGCATGGTGTGAGATAATGAAAATGCAAAAAAATAGAAGAAACTATTTATTTTCAAATTTTCTTTTTCTTTATTGTAGTCAAGTACAGTGAGATTAAGTAAATAAAAGCGAAAGAATTTTTTTTCTACTACCAAAACTATAATTTTTTTCAAAATTGTATACTCCATTCAACTTGCGCGCGTGCAAAACATTAGCAACGCTTGTGACAACTTTGCTAAAATAACGGTAATTTTAAGTTGGATCAAATTTGTTAAGTTTACATGGTAGTCTAACGTGATAACTAACCAAATTAGTTTAGTTTGGTACCGCTCGTAAGTAATTGGTCAGATTTTGCAAATCGTTTAAAATATGGCATCTACGAAATATAGTAGTGAGTTTAAATTAAGTTTAAATTAAAAAGTACAGGCTGGAAATGCGCAATTCAGCGTTGCATAAAAATCTGGCATTAACAGATCAATTGTAAGTCGAATACTTGCGAAATTTCGGGAAACGGCACACAGAGACGATTCATACAGGTGGGCGACCTAGAGCAACAACAGAAAGGGAAGATCGGAAAATACTTTCCATAATCAGGAATGACCCATTCACATCCGCACTGGAAATTATCAGGACCTTGAATCTAACAGTTGATCCCAGCACTGTACGAAGGCGAGCTCTACAGAGTAATTTACGTGGTTATCGTCCTGCAAAATAGTCTTTTTTGACAAAGAGACATGCCAAAAACAGGTAAATTTACCAGCTTATTTAATGGCCTATGCTATTATGAGACATCGATTTTTTAGATTAAAATTTGCTTTGGATCACATTAATTGGTCGATTGCGAAGGGGATATCTGTTCTGTTTAGTGATAAGAGCAAATTTAACCTGTTCAATTGCGATGGAATTCATTTTGTTCGAAGACCAAAAGGAAAACGGCTTGACTGACGACATTGCATACCTCCAGTTAAACACGGAGGGGCAGCGTTATGGTGTGGGGTTGCTTTTCGGCTAGTGGAGTTGGTCCTCTTTATGAAATCAATGGATCGTTTCAAATATAAAAAAAGTCTAGCGCACCTGAACCGCTAGAAACACTAATGTTCGAAGAACAGTAGAAGAATCGTGCAGGTTTTGAGTGCATATTCCACCACATGAGCTGCTTATTACGGCCAAATTGTTTCAAATGCCACGTTTTACTTTGGACTCAAGAATGCATTATAACTCATATGGTAGAAGGTTTCAGATATTACCTCTGGCATGGGTTTCAAAGTTTATGAAAGAAAAACACTTGTTAATTATATTCGTTATCAGTTGCTTATTTCACCAAACTTTGAAAGCAGTATCTCATATAACATGAATGAAGAAAATGCTCAGTGCCTGCAGCACTGTAACTGAAGTTGGTGTTTGGGGCTGCGATCCGAAAAATTTGTAGAACTTTGGGAATTGAAACATCGGTTATTTATTTTCATTGTAAATGTTTCCGGTATGAATACTAGCTGTAAGCATTTATTGATACAAAAGTAGCACAACCGACTCGTGCTGGCAACCTTTCGCCAGTATCAAAGCCAAGAATATATCACATCTGCTTCACGTTGTTATATTACATTCGAAGTTATAGGAGTATAAAGAAATTTAGGGTTACCTGCAGCGAGTTTTTTCAAATAATCGAAAGCTTAATATTTGCTGTTTATTGTCACTACAATATCATTACCAATTGAAAATTCTACGATAAAACTGCTTAATAAAGATATTGCAAATAAACAAAAAACCAACAATAGCTGGCAACCCTATAGTGGCTTTTCAATCAAATTTGGCCTGAATAATGCTTATAGTAGGTTCCATTAATTGTATGAAATTCGTATTGATTTCATGACTGCACTGGAAGTTATAGGGCAAAAAGTTTTATTTTCCTGAGAGAATTTTCAAAACCAAAGACACAAAAATTACCATAGCTGGCAGCACCAATCAAATTTTTCAACCAAATTTCCATCAAACAGAGTTTAAAGTAAGGTGCAGCTACTGTGTCAATTTCATGAAAATCTGGTTACTAATTCACATTTCATAGGGCAAAAAGCAGTTTTTTTTTCTTTGTAATTTTTCAAGATGGCACCACTGGCACAGAGTTGCCCACAATTCAAAATCGCTTCTATCAGACCTGGTTCTACTTAAGTCCAATGCATTATGTAAATTTAAATGGTATCTGATTAATGGTTCGTGAGTTCCCGTGAACAGAAGTTTTTGATGCTAAAAATATATGTTAACTGGGAAAGGGTTACCGTTCTTGTCCGACATTAAATTTCCAAAGTTTTACTTTGAACGTGTAGATATAGCATAAGATTAGTATACAGATTGGTTTTATTGTAAAAAACGGACATTTTTAGGATATTCGATGATTTGAATGTTTTCACTTCCAAATTTTAAATTTTTTCAAATTTA
Source organism: Nemotelus nigrinus (assembly GCA_947369275.1). Taxonomy (NCBI): domain Eukaryota; kingdom Metazoa; phylum Arthropoda; class Insecta; order Diptera; family Stratiomyidae; genus Nemotelus; species Nemotelus nigrinus. Next base: position 28,251,732 of record OX376373.1, read on the forward strand.
AGACACCAAAATTATCATAGCTGGCAGCTCCAACCGAATTTTTCAACCAAATTTCTAATAAACGTGGTTTAAAATAAGGTCCAGCTACTGTGTGAATTTCGTCAAAATCGAACGATTCAATCAGAATTTATAGGGCTAAAAGCAGTTATCTTTTTTAGTGATTTTTCAAGATGGCACCACTGGCACAGAATCGCCCGCATTTCAAAATTACTTCTATCAGACCTGGTCCTATTTAAGACGAATACAGTCTGCAAATTTCAATTAATTCTGCTCATTGGATCGTGAGTTTCCGTGAACAGAAGTTTTTGATGCTAAAAATATAGGTAAATTGGGCAAGGGTTACCAGGCGTGTCCGTTATACCATATCAAATTTTTTTTTTGGTCTATGTAAAAAAAGTACGAAATTTACATATGAGTGGCTTTTTTTTTGAAGAAGCGGTATTTTTTCAAGAGAGACGACAATTTGGAGGTTTTCACTTTCAGTGCCTGCCCTAGCTTCAGGGTTGCCAGCACGCTCATCAAAAGCTACACAAATTTACAACTAAATAATACCAATATGTTCTGAAAATTTCGTAATGATTGAATAGCTCTGTCAAAAGTTATCGCAATTTAAAAATTTTCAATTTTTCCCGTTCTCCTTTTAGGCACCCAGCGCAGACATGGGGTTAAAAAATTCCAAAACATTATCCGATTCACATGTAAAACACGTTCAAAATTTATTTCATCAACTTCATTTTTGCAAAAATTATTTGTGTACGGAATAATAGGTATATTAAAAATATCACTAAAATGGCCGCCGGCGCCAAAGGGTTAAAGATTTTTAACTTTTTCTGAGACCTGGCACTATTCTGCATATACACCAATGTGTCCTTAAAATTTCAGTTCAATCGGATGGCGCGTTCCTGAGATTTTTTCACTGAAATTTTTTGATGATATATATACAGTGGCTCACAGCTTATTTGATACAGTGACTTTTTAAAAATGCAAATCACTGTAACTTTGAAATAAAGAACCCTAGTCAAAAAATTTAAACGTATTTGACTAGATGCATGTTCAACAAATACAATGCAAACCAAAAATGTTCCAGCAATATTCCTCGGCGTCCCTTAAAAGAGAAATACCACTGGCGCAGAAAAATTGCAGCTCACAGCTTATTTGATACAGACACTTCAATGCGAATAAACTTCTATTTCTCGCGGAGTTAATCTGGGTTGTTTTTGTTTCTTGAATTTTTGATTGTGTTTAGACATTGGCTTAAGTAATTTTTAGCAAGATCTTGTAAGATGAAGTGCCAAAATGAGCCAAAACTGTAAAATGGGTCATCGCACCACAATTGAACAGCGCAAATTGGTATTAAACCACTTTAAAAAAAGACAAAGTGTTCGAAAAATTGCTGAAAGTGTGAATTTGAGTGTCTCTACAGTGCAGCATATAATTGAGCGCTTCCTACACGAAAACCGGGTAGAAAATGAGAGGAGAAATGCGCCAAACAATATTTTCACCGTATCCGACGAACGATACATTGTAAGGAAAGTGAAAGCAAACACCAAGATTTCCGCTCCAAAATTGGTTACTGAGGTTCATCGTGAATTAAGGAAGTCATGTAGTGCTGAATCCGTCCGACGAGTGCTTCGCGACCATGATTTCAGGGCCCGAGTAGCTCGTAGGAAGCCTTTCATTTCCAAAAAAAAACAATAAGCCGATTTGCCTTTGCCAAAGAGCATGTGGGAAAGCCATCTGCGTTCTGGAATACGGTTATTTTTGCGGACGAGTCCAAGTTTAACATTTTTGGCTCCGACGGAATGTCATATGTCTGGCGCAAGGCAACCACTGAGCAAAACAAGGAGAATCTCAAAGCTACTGTGAAGCATGGTGGTGGTAATGTGATAGTTTGGGCCTGCATGTCTGCAGCCGGAGTCAGAAATTTAAAGTTTATTGAGGAAACAATGGACCAAACAAAGTACCTTGATGTACTCAAAAACAATTTGCTGCAAAGCACTGAAAAACTAGGTGTTAGCAACCAATTTCGGTTGTACCAAGACAATGATCCAAGGCACAAGTCGGGAATTGTGCAATCCTGGCCAATTTGGGATTGCTCTCATTTGATGTCTCCACCGGCACAGTCACCAGATATGAACGTCACTGAGAATCTGTGGACTTTGTTGGATAATAACATTAGAAAACACAAGATTTCTAATAAACAAGACCTGAAGAAAGCATTGCTAGAGGAGTGGCAAAAAATTACTCCTGACATCACAAAAAAACTCGTCGATTCAATACCGAATAGGCTCCTGGCTC